>JARHVA010002289.1:0-195000 GCA_037957365.1 Torreya grandis | reverse complement strand
CTAGACACATGGGAATCTCTTCCATGCCCTTAGGCTTATTTTTCATCCAATACGATGAAGATTTTACTAGAATTCTAATATTTAGACAATGGATCTTAAGAAGAAATGATATTTCCCTTAAAAAATGGTAACCCAGTTTTGATCCTAAATTTAAAAAAATAGTTTTGTGCCCATTTGGTTCATCTCCCTGAACGCCCATTAGAATTTTGGGATGATGAGATTTTATGGGAATAGTAAAGTCTATTGGTCATATTATTGCCATTGACGTTGTTATTGTACAGTAAGATTACAAGATGCATTAGTCCATGTGTTAGTCAAGAAAATATCTATAAAGAAGCATATATAACTTAAAACATCAAGCTTACTCCCTCAAGGGGTGTTGCTAGTGAATTCTAAGAGTTATTTAAGAAAGAAACACCATCAAACCTTCCAACTAATATCCGTCATTCCAAGAACGGCCAAAAAACATGTTTTCCTTTGAATTTAGTGCTCCAAGTCTATGTTAATGAAGATTACCATATTCCTCCATCATTTCCTAATGCACCAATTGCTTAGGCTCACAAGATTCATCAATTTGTGCAAATAGGTGAAGCTTTTATATAACAATCTTTGCATAGTAAGTTTTTATAACTGAAGCTTAAAAATGGTGGTCTTGGCTCACTTATTTATATCTTTTCAAGATTTTTCAAATTCAACCATGATCATCCATCTTAAGATCAAGATGTGTGGCCATAAATTAATTTAATTTTAGAAGGACAAGACATAAATATTCCCATTAATAATTGGAATAATAGGGCATTGATGAAGCATGAGAGGGTTTAACCCTGATATTTATCTTATTGATGGTTTATGGATGCCACCCAATTGATAATGTCATAGGATGAAGCATAATTGAATAATGAATTTCTAATAAATATATATTCAACAATTTTCATGGAATTTTCACTTAGGCTTTTGATTTGGTTTAATTTACCTAAGTGGCTTTTATTAAATTTTCTACAATTCTTTGGAAATTTGTTGCATGATTAATCAACATGATTGAAAATGTCATTTTACTAATTCATAATTTGAATGGAGTATAATCAAAAGAAGGTGCCATCTGCATACAAAATAATACCCTAGTTAAGGTATTATGGATACAAAATAGCATATGCACGTGACATGTGCTACTGAATTAAAAGAATTCAATGGTCTAGGGTGTGATTTTATGTGGTAAAAATTTGACTCAAAGTGATTTAAGAAAAGATAATAATCACATAAAATGTATTTACCCCATTTAAGGATACATTAGCCTAAATCAACACTTGTATGTGACAAGTTCAAAAGATTTAGCACATTTTAGTGATTTTGGCCTAGATTGTGCATTATCACAGGATATTGCTTAGATTAAAAATTACAACATAATAGTGATAAGAATTGTATGTCTAAAATTTTCCCTTGTTTGAGAAAGCATGGCAAGACATTTTGTCAAATCAACATCTTTTCAAAGAATGAAAAGGTCACTATAATTAGAAGAAATAAACTTCATTCCCATTTTTTGTTGAAATTTTGCATGAGTTACAGAGAAATAGGGTTACAAAATGCCCCAAACATTGTTTGGGTGGCCCATGATGCCCCCTCAAGGGGAAGACAATTTTTTTGAAAATATTTGATGGGTTGGGCCCTCAATCAGAAGAAATAAAAATTACATTAATCCAGTAAAAGAGGTTGAAAATTGGAGAAATTAAAAGAAAGTGATAATAAAAATAGATAAGAGGGGCTAAAATAGTAGCCCAAGAGAGATAAAATAGTTCAACTATAGGCCTAGGGGGTGAAAATTTTAAAAAATCTACTATATTTTGAACCTTGGGGGTAAAAAATAGTTCATTTTCACCCCTAGCTAGAGTAAATGTAGAGTGTTGAGATTTTTTGTGTGAGAGAGATGAGAAGAATGGCCAACATCCTACACCACTGTCACCTTAGAGAGTGTGTGAGATAATATCAGTGGCTACCAAGGAGTGGAGCATAGTTAAGTACCTTTTTTGTATTTAATTTTGTCATTTATGAAATTTATTAGGTGTAGGAAGTAGGTAGTTGTATGATCCTACCATTTATAAATTTGGAAAATGATGAGTTCACCCACAAAAATGGCAAAATTGACACAAGATTAGTGATTTTACCGACCTTTCGATGGGATCATGGGTCAAAATGGTGAGGTCATTGGTACATCGATAATTTTGAATTTTTGGGTGGAAATTGCCATTTCAAATGGCAAATTCACAAAGGTTAGCGAGATCGCCTTGTCATTTGGCAAGAATGACCTTTTAAATGGTAGGTTCATTGCTTTTATTGGGATCACCCTACAAAGTAGTGAGAATGACTTGATAAATAGTGGTATTGCCAAAATAATGATAAGAATGCCAGAAGAGGATATAATGGGGCCCATAAGAGATTAACCCATGCCCAAAATTTTTGTGTGTGTGTGTGTGTGTGTGTGTGTGTGTGTGTGTGTGAGAGAGAGAGAGAGAGAGAGAGAGAGAGAGAGAGAGAGAGAGAGAGAGAGAGAGAGAGAGAGAGAGAGAGAGAGAGAGAGAGTGAGTTAGTCTAGGATTCAAAATTAGAAGAATTATGTGAATGATAAGAAAGATAATTAATCTGATGCCATGTGTTTGATTTTTAAGAGTGAGTTAGAGTCATCACATTATGGGAGTGATGCTTCCAAGTTTTATGGTGATAGGGGCTCATGACAGATGAGCTCATGGGTGTTTTGGTGGTAGTAGACTTATATCACCTAGTATGATTGTTGGTGATTTAGATACATAAAGTGTACTTATCAGCCCTTGTAGATAGGTGGCACTCCAAGACCTCAACATTTCATCTATCAACTAGGGAGGCCACAATGACACTAGAGGATGTACACTGCATTATACGACTAATGTGAGGACTCAATACTATTGAGA
The DNA here is from genome assembly GCA_037957365.1 of Torreya grandis. NCBI lineage: Eukaryota > Viridiplantae > Streptophyta > Pinopsida > Cupressales > Taxaceae > Torreya > Torreya grandis. Next base: position 192,061 of record JARHVA010002289.1, on the reverse strand, counting down.
TGTCAGCAATATGACTGGTTGTGTTAGATGACCTACTCAAAGTAGTTTACCTATAAATTATGGATGGAAACATAATCATAGATGCACTGGAGGATCTAGCTTGGCCATCAGAGGATAGGGTAAGAGAGGGGATGGTTCCCTAAGAGGTGGTAGTTTTGATAGCTCTTGTTAGTAGCCTTATTATGATAGATAAGAGCAGATAGTTCTTCCCACAAGGTTTTATCAATGTGGTGCAGGAGATGTTTAATCAGCTGACATGATTTACCTAGGGACCAGTTATCCTAGCTCAATTATACAAATACTTGCACATGATATCATATTATGGAGGGCATAGCATAGGCCACATAACATTGCTATAGGTATGGGAATGAGAGCATATAGCCATTGCACAACTAGTGGGGTTGAGATACTAGAGAAGACAAAAAGTTCCCTTAGCATGGGGATGGTAACTTATAGGACCAGGTATGTAGGGACACTTGGGGGACTTGTCTTATTATCAATGAACCATATATGAGATGGAATATGGAAACTTTATTTGGTGACCATATTTAGGGATATAGTGGCTTTGGGTGGACAACTTATTCATGATCATCTTTATGATCATGCCATGTTATATCATAGGTTTCCATAACTATGTGGTGGAGAGGTACATATCATATTGATTTCAATGTTATTTTGGCATGTAGTAGGATGTCCAATAGGTTCACACTACTTTGTGCATGTGACCAAAGAGATCAAGGAGTGGGGGTCATTAGTGCCTAGGGTTGAGATGGTTGTAGACTGTGATAGGGTGGCCCACATACTATGGGATTATGTTGGATGGGTTTTATATATAGAGGTGATTGATGCTTATAGCATATGGTGGATTGGTGTGATACCAATATAATTGATGATTCCATTGTCCTAACATCCATTCCTACATCAAAGGCGGTTCAAGATGAGGAGAGATAGGGGATAGGCCTTAATACAGTAATAGGTTTAGGTGCCTATAAAACCAGTGATCCCATACACTATACCATTGTAGGTAGTACAACTATAGGCACAATAGGGTCTAGTAGATGATGTAGAGATGATCGAGCTAGGTGAGAAATATGTAGATATGGGGGATGTCCCAAGTAGTGATGGATGCCATGAAGCAAGTACATGAGAGGCAAGGCCCTCCAACATAGGTGTAGGGATATGTTCAAGAAATCCAGGACCCTCTAGCATAAGGAGGTCTACAAAGGACCAATATTTGATAGAAAAACTCTAGAGGGAGATTACTTGACACTACTTAGAGATTGAAGGATTACAGAGTACTTTGGTTAGGTTTCAAGCATAGTTGATGATTGCTTAAGGAGAAACCATTAGGCTATAATGTCTCATTATAACTAGAGATGTAGACATTACCACTTTTTGATGATAGGTAGCATAATTGATAGGGGTTCAAGCCTAGGTAGCAATGTGATACCTAGAACTATTGAAAATGGTTGGGGAGTGAGACTATGCTCAAGTGGATAGGGAGAGACTGATATTATAGGTAGAGAGGCTCATAGAGAAGTGAGATGAGGCTTGTTGAAATGGGATAGACATAAGTTTAGGAGTAGTCTGAGCCTTGGTCCACATAATTATGGCCAAAGATGATGCCTTTCATGTGAACGATGAAGTTTGACATGCAAAGGATGAGATATCCTACTAGAAGTGGGCATATGAGGTGGTAGTTCTTATAGAGATGAGAGTGACTTCCTATAGAGAGTATACGAGATCACAATAGAATATTCAAACCTCTAGGTTCAGATAGGATACTAAATTAGAGTGGTTTGTGGCATAACAATTAATCATGGGCCTTCCACCACCATGTCCACCAGTAATGCTAGCATTAGGGATAGGTCAAAATTTTTATTAGAGTCCCCCTAGGATGACCATGATCAGAGCTGATTTGTATAGGTCATATTTTTGTGTTATGAGATGTATATATATTCTTGTGATGTATAAAACATGATTTTGAGAGATATATATGACATTCATTTTTGGATTATTACTTTTGTACATGGACTCTTAATATTATTTGATTGTCACATGATGTTTACATTTATATTTCTCTTATTTATGATATGTTTGGATATGCTAGTTTTAGGAAATGCACGTCCTTAGTTATCATATGGATGTTGATGTTTTTGTTATGGTTCTACTTCATATATGACTAGATGCTAGAAGATAATTTAGGAGATGCACCTCTTGCATAGAGTCTTATTTTTTTCTAAAGTTAGCCTAGGATATATATTGTGTTAGGTATTGGGTATGGCGTGTTCAAAAATTATCTTCAGCACCACATTGACTTTAATATTTGGAGCACTTGGTGTTTACTATAGCAAATTGAAAATATGCATCATAATTATGAGTAACTCATAATAACATTGTATTTCAATTTGCACTTGACTGATTCAAATGTGAATATTTATAACTAAGGACAATGATAAAAATTACCAAACCCAAAGTTAAAACTAGTTATGTTTAAACAAAAATAAAGAGAAAAATAACAATACAAAAATGTAACCTAACTTAAAACCAAGATATGAACAATCAATATTTAAGTAGGAATAAGAATGTATACAAAAATGAAGCAAGAAAAAGTTTTAAATAATGTAAAATCAAGATGTGATTAATCAAGATCCATGTATATTAACAATGTGTACTTGGAAAACTAACAAATAAATAAAACAAGTTAAATACAAATGCAAACAAGTTAAGGTCAGACTCAAAATGTTTATAGAATGTAGTTAAACAAGAAAGAAAAATAATAATATAATAAACAAGACAAAATATTAAAACAAAAGACACAAATAAAGGCATAAAAAAACACCAACAAATAAAATAAAGACATAAAATAATGCAAATATAGACTAACAAATGAACAACAAAACACCAACAAAAAAAAATGGAGAGATAACAAATTACAATGAAACAATAATAAAAATTCTTATATAACAATAATATGACAATAAAAATAAATGGGCAACACAAAAAAAAAAATAATAAATCAAATAAATACACACAAATAATGTTAGTGAAAATAAAAAATAAATTGTTCATGCATGTGTAATAGAGGTATTACACTCTATGACAGGGTGACCCTTAAGATAAGAAATAGTGATACTGGTACAACGAGACAATAATAATGGATACAAAGTTTCCCCTAGATGATAAGGAAACAACAACACAAAATAAAATGGGGGAAAATATAAGAAAAGGAAGGGGGGCCAAGCGAACTCTAGATGCACGAGGTAAGTGGATGATGCCTACATAGTTATATGGACACAAGACACAAGATGAAATTTAGGCCAAATGTAGTTCTCCCAAGATATGGGATAGAATAAAAATGATGATAAGAAAATATAATTGTAGTGTAGAGGAAAATAGGAATGAACTCCCAAAATGGCAAGAGCATGACACTGAAGCCTAGCAGTCATTAATGTATCAAATTTAAATACATAATGCATAATATGAAAACTCACAAAATGGTGAGAGTGTAAGGCTTAGGGTCCAACAAATATGGGGAAAGTAAATGACAAGTGGTTTTTTGTGAAATAGCTAGGGATCCTAGAATCTTGAAGGCAAAAAAATGGTTGATGTTGTGTTTTTAAATATTTTCTAGATCATTATTCAAATGTTTATGGATTTTAATAAGCATCTCAACTCAATTTGAGAATTATAAGACACTAATTGGTCCAAATTGTAAAATGGTGATAGTGTGGGTTAGGTTGCTCTCAAAATAGTGAGAGTGTTTAGGATCAGAATAAATAAAGGTTTCAAGGCAATGTTTTTGTTCTTTAATCATATCAATTTCTAATGTTTTTGTGTTTTAGGGATAAGCAATAGAAAAAAGTCAAAAAAAGGCACAAGAAAATACCTAATTAAGGAGATGCACTTCCATAGCTAAGAGTTTAAACAATAGCTAAATTGGCTATAATAAAGATCATGAGTATAAAAAATGACACATAAAATCACTTAGCTGAGGAGTTGCACGTCCATAGATAAGTAAATAGCTAAATCAACTATAACTATGTGTGTTTTTATGTTAAGGTGACAGTGCCTACCAAAAAATAATAAAATATAATAATATGTAATATAGAATAAATCTAAAGAACCATTCAGCAGACAAAAGCCATGTGCTGACATATCTTTGTATACTTGTCTACAAAAAAAGTTGTGAAATACTATTCAGGCTAAACTACTTTATAGAATGGGTGTTGAGTGTGTCTAGAATACCAAATAATCATTATTAGGATCATAATTGGTTATGGGATACAATGGTCCAAGATTACAATAGTCTAGCATAGAATGATATAAAACAAAAATGGTCTAGAATAGGATAGTCTAGAGTATAATGGTGGAATAATTAACTTCAGCACAAGTTGCCCCCAAGTAAGGACTCTCATAGACAATGGATAAAATAAAAGGCTATCAAGCATAGAACCATTTGAGATGTATAATATTCATGGGTTCTAGGATCTCTTTGCTATTTGGAGTATTCAATTGGTATGCCCTAGATTTATAATTTGTTGTGACTACATATAGACCCAACCGATGGGGTTGAAACTTACTCTTCTTCTTGTGTTCAACATTAGTGTTATATTTATTTTCCTTCAATATCAAATTACCAACTTCAAACTCATGAGTGAGAATGTGATTGTTATAACTTATACACAATATTTTTTGATATGCTTGTAAGTTTTCTCTAGCAACTAAATGCTTGCCATTAAGGATTTCAAACTCTTACAACTTGAAAACTCTATAATCTTCATCATCCTCAATGTTCTCCAAGGATACCTGTAGTGAAGGTAGATCAATCTCAACTAAGATAATAACTTATGTGCCATAAATGAGTGTGGAGTGGCTCTTGTGGGGGTTCACTGACTAGTGTGATAACCCTAAAGGGCAAGAAAAATTTGTAAGTGTTAATTAAAGCAAACATCATTGACAATCTTCTTTAGAATTATAATAATGGTTTTGTTAGATACCTTGGCTTTACCATTGCCTTGTAGGTTATATGGTGTGGATTTCTTATGCTTGATTTTGAACATGGTGCAAAGAGCTTTAACATCTCAATTTAAAAATGATCCACCATTATCAGATATAATATGGGTTGGGATATCATATCAACAAATGTTATGTTAATGGATAAATGTATCAATTTGCTTCCTGGTGATGTAAGTGAGAGGAATGGCCTCAATCCACTTAGTAAAATACTTAGTAGTAGTGAGAATGTGCTTCTAGCCATCATAAGAGGTTGGGTTGATTTCCTCGATAAGATCGAGGCCCCATATAGAGAATGGCCATGGTGTAGTGATCAAGTAAAGTGATAAAGAAGGTGAGTGTAGCAAATTTCCATGCTATTTTCTAGAAACACACTTATTAATGTGATTTCTAGCATTTGTTTCCATATTGGGCCAATAATATCCTATTCTGAGGAGTTTTTTTAATCTAAGACTACACCTTTAGTGTGGGCCCCACACATTCCTTCATGAACCTTCATAAGTGATAAATTGGACTCTCATGAAGATAAAAAATGAATAAGGGTTCCATCATATCCCTTACAATAAAGTGTGTTTCCAAAGAGGGTATAATGGGCTATGCGATGAAGGAATATTTTTTGGTGATTATGTGAAAGGTTGGGAGGAAAGACTTGGTCATAAAAATAGTTATAAATGTCTTGGAACCAAGGTAGTTTAGGTGTGGAATTGGAATATATTCTAGTGATTACCTTCTAATATTTTATTTAGACCCTCTTTGAAGGCTATTTTGTATTTCTTTTTCTATCATTTTACATTTGTATGGCTTCTGAAAAAAATGACAAATTTGACCTGTAAAATGGCAAAATCACTCTACAATTCAATAAAATCAACTTGAACATCGATGAGAATGCCCCAAGGAATGTCAAAATCACATTAATGAGTGGAAAAATCATTTTATCTACTCTATATGCCTGTGTGTCTAGCAAAATCAGCAGGATCACTCTATCAATTGGTGGAATTACTCTGTGGAATGGTGGGATTGCACTATGGAATGGTAGGATCATCCTAAAATAGAAATTGATAGTTAACTATTGTTTCTTTTGTTTTTATCATTTTTATCACTTCAACAAAAATGCCTTACACTTCGGCTAAAATACCTTGTTAATTAGCGATATGACCCTATAATTGGTGGGATCACAAACCAGTGTCTTCTATGTCTCTGTCTTTCAGCAAGATCAAAATGTGAAATGGTGAGAAAGCACTAAGGAATGATAAGATTGATTTAAAGAACAATGAGATTAACCTGCACAAAAAAATAGGGACCTAAAACAATGAGCTATAAGTTTATATAATAATCTCATACCCTAGTTTTAAACTTTTAACACCTTATTTGTAGGATTTAAGGTCACTTAGTCTCCATTTCACAACAAATCAAAGGAAAAATTCATTACATAATTATTTTTGGTGATCTAAAATAAATTGAAATCTTAGTTAAATACTCATAAGATTTTTGTTTTATGCTTATTTTTTGAATTGTTTATTTTAGCAAAATGAGTGATGTATGTATGATCTCCCCCCATCCCCTTTAGGGAACTTGAGTGAACAAAAATGCTCAATATTTACATTTATAGACTTTTTCAAAGGTGTGAAAATAAATTATCTAAGTCCCTCCCCAAATATGTATGATTTGGGTGACCCCAAAACAACCCTAAAGACTTTTCACTTGTCTTTATTTGTTGCACTTTGTCTTGTGAGTGGGAGTTCACCGCCTCTTCATAGGTTCTCTAGGGAAGTGTTAACTTAAGAATTAATCTCCTAGAATAATTTTAACCCCACTCCATGATGGGATATATAAATTGAGGGTGACCTATTGGGATACTTGTTTTGAGTAGTTAAAATAAGCTTTGTTTGTGGTGCTCGACCTTGGACCATATGGATAACTCAAACATCACACTATATTGAGCAATTGATGGATGTGGTGGTTATGAAAAGGATAAAACATTTTCATAACAAGCGGATTGACATGAATCCAAATGATGTGATTTCATCTATAGTGTTAGCCATACATGGAACCATCTAGGTGCATGGAAATTTAGTTTTAGATAAACACCATTTGTTATAGACATACTATTTGTAGTCATGTAAAATGTGAAATTATATAACTTCAAGATGGCTAAGACACCTGATCTATAGGTCCTCTTGTTAGCTCACACAACCCTTCTAGGCTACTTCTTTCACTAATTCCTAGTCATCTATAGCTTTTTAGACTCAGCTTTTTGTGACCCAAGTAGCCCTCTCAGACCTAGATACATCCCCCTAGGTTTCATCCCCTTAACACAATAGTGCCCAAATAGGATAGGAGCACCAAAATTCAAGGTATCTTATTTTTTATGCTATTTTCCAAGTTCACTTTGGATTCTAATGGTTAGATTCTTCCGATTCCTTATCTTTTTTATTTTCAGCCTCAAACGATTTCATATAACCCATGATCATTAGTTTCCATATAAAAGTCCATTTAGAAAAGGGAGCAATCATTTTCAAGAGATACACAAGAATACAAGTAAGTACAATCAAGAACTCTTCCCTATTATTTGCATACAACCTTCTAATATTATTTAAATCCTAATCAAGTCATTGCACCAGCCCCTAGCCAACTAGAGCACATCCAATTTTGTATTCTAGTTGCATTGATCATACTCAAATTATATCAAGCACTTCAATAGGAAAATTACATTAGCTTGATCCCTCTTCAGAGTATTAGTATGTAGGTAGTATACCCACATATGGGGTGTGAAGTACGTCTAATGTATCCTTTACACACTAACCCTTTTTCCCATTTGTTGAAGTTTTCTCAAATTGCATAGAAGACACAGGCATATGAAGAATCAACTCTGGAGGGATTATATCAATAGTTAGGACCTAAAATTTGGTACACAGGGTCATACTAAGTAGGTGAAAAAAAACCAAAAAAAATTTAGCCTCAAGACAATAATGTTGAGGAATATAACACCAAACATAGGGGTGTCTAGTTTTTGACACTCCTATCCAATCAGAGAATGAAGTTCAGGGATCTATTTTTGATTGTTTCTCAGTCCTGCTCCCCAAGTATCAAACCTTGTCTCAGTCTAGATCATCTAAAATAAGCTAAGTTTTAATTTTTCTCACTCCCTACCATATTTATAAAAGGCAAAAGTAAATATTTGTTTACACAAATTAGTAATTTAATTCTTGCATATTTATTTAATGATTTACATTGCTCAGCCCCTTTATTATTTAGGAATATAACTCCAATATTTTGAAAACAATACCTAACTTACTTTGAACTTTTGTAAAAAAACCCTAGAAACCCTAGGGTTAATTACTTTTTATTTTTTTCCATAATTTCCTAATTTTTACCAAATTTAAAAATTAGAAATCTATCAATTCATTGCAAAAATATCACATATTTGTTTAAACCCTACTTTGCACATACTAGGCCCTTTTTGCATACAAACACATTCAACACACTAGGAAAAATATATTATTACTTTTAGAAATATTTACTAATTTTTCCTAAAATTTTCAAGCAAAATTCTATAAATTTTGTCTAAATTCTTCAAATTATTTCACTAATTTTGAAAAAAACATTCAAAACCCTAGTTGCATCAACTAATTCCCAATTATTTTTCCAAGTATTTTCTAATCATTTTTCTACATTTTTAGTTGAATATCCAAATCAAAAAATCATTTCAAATTTTCAAAATTCATAGTAAATTCAAAAAACTTATTTTTCTCAAAACCCTAGTTTCACCTACTAGGTCCCAGTAAATCAAGTACTATTCCCTCAAATTTCTAAATTGTAGATGCATATTTAAATCATAAATCAAATTTCAAATTCAAAAGTTCATAGTATTTTTCAAAAATATTTTTGGCAAATCCCTAGCTACATGTACTAGCTCCTACTTTGTTTCTTGAGCTATCACCTTACATCCATATGTTTCTTGAGCTATCACCTTACATCCATATTCAAATTACAAAAATGTTGCTCATTTATTTACAAACTTTTATTACATTTCTTGCAAATAATAAGGAAACCATAATGGGCCCTATCATGTACATGAATGATGAAGTCTATCATATGTTAGTACAAATTTTTATCCTTTGCATTTCATATTTATGTTTCATTATATGGGATGATATTACAAAATTCATTGTCAAACATGCACAAGATTCCATTTTTTTTTGCATATTCTCTTTCCCTCATATGGAACAATTACCAACTACATTTGACTAAACACATTCTAAATATCATGTTGCATATCAAAAGTTTATATGTCTTTATAAAAAAATTCATGTTCTCTATCTTTTTATTTTTATTCCTCATGTGGAAAAACTTTCAAGATTATCATGCTAAACACATTAGAAATGTCATATCACATATCAAAGTTCTAAAAGTATTCGTGCAAAATGTCATGCTCTTTTTTAAATACTTTCTCTCTCTCATGAGGAATTTTTTTCAAGATTATCTTGCAAAACATATTATAAATGTCATGATTCAAGTCAAAGTATTATATGCATTAATGCACCATTCCATGCTCTCTATCCCGTATTTGTTATCTATCATGTGGAATGTTCTTTATAAACATATTGCTATACATGGTTTATACTTAGATGTATATGCCTCTTTAGTTACTCTTGTATCAATGTCATATCCTATGCAGAGGAAAGAAATCCCTTCTCCTCCTCTCCCTCAAGAGGGTGATAGCTACTTCCCTCTAACCAGGTCCATCCTATCACCTGTCCAAAAGGTGAGGTAGCCTCTACTATTATTCCTAATGCATATATTCAGCCTACAAATTTTTCAAAACCTCTTCATCATATGTACTTACATGTTCAATTGGAAGCAACTAAGGTTTGGACTCGTGAGACTCTAAATGATCAAATCACCAGTATGAGCAAGATAATTTTAGATTTATAATTGTAGAATCAACTATTACATGAAAATATCACAACATTAGAAAATCATATTACAATACAAAAGCTTCAAACAAACCCTATTGTTAATCATGTATATGCACCTTCACCTAGTCAATTAGTTGCAAGCAATGTTACATATCAAAATAATAAATCGCAAAAAAGTAACTCTAAAATAAGTGATTCAAAAAGCATTCAAAGATAAAATAAGAGTTCAAGTGAGATGCTAAGGGAAATGATTAAATATAACTTGATCAAACTACCTCCTCTACATCTAGTGAGAAGATCTAGATATTATTGTACATATCATAAAATGCATGGGCATCACATAGATACATGTTTAGCATTGACAAAACATGTACAATATATAATTGTCTATGAGGACCTTCTACAAGGTAAATCAGTCAAGAAATCCAAAACAACATAGGAACACATTCACAAAGGGTAAAATTCAAAAATAGTAAAAAAGTGGTTACCAAATTAGAACTCAAAAAAACAAAAGGATCAAAAATCAAAATCAGAGCAAGAAACAGTACCACAAGCACATGTTAAGCATGAAAAATATACAAATCTACCTCTCCAAAATGAGGCTCAACTTTCAAAGTAGTATGGGTTTGGTCAAATATATCTACAATAGTTTGATTATCAAGTTCAAGGGTTGGGAAAGCATGCTCAAGGCATTACTACTCCTATTCTAGTAGATGATATTGTTTATCACCAGGGTTTGGGATTTATTGAATATCCTAAGGCAAATCATTCATAGACACAATTTATCAAAGGAAAATATCCAGATATAATAACAGTCAACACCAAGATTCCATTGGTTCAAAATCAAGATGATAATGATAAGTGGAACAATATAGGTTATTATTATTTTAAAAATATCGATGATGAATCCATTTATACAAAGTCATATTCTCAGCCATTCAATCCTACTTCATAATCATGCATGATTCCATTATTCAATACAAGACACCATGATAAGGGGTCTCATCTGAGACTCATCACTTAGTATCATTTATTTTTAGCATTGATTGTACATAAACTCTTCTACTTGATTGTATATAGTTCAAATATTTTCAAAAATATAAAAATAATATAACACTTCAAAATACAAAAAACATTCAAAAATTTGCAACAACATCAAAAACATTTTTTGATTGTATGCATCATCTATGTTTACATTACTACTATCATGATAGAACTTACATTTATTGTTTCATGTTATTTTATGTCGGTTTTATACATTACCATGCTTCACTTGATCTTTGTTGAGTGTGTGTAGTGACATCCAACTCTTTGATTTCTTCACTCTACCCATTGAGGGGGCATTCCTAATTATACATTCAAGACACACATTGATATACATACCCATTGGGGGCATCTTCTACATGACTACACCATTCAGATTATGTCATTCCTACACTACACACTCTGAGTTATCATAGTGATGCACATTCATTACTAGATTACATATATTATTACATCGACATTTCACTAGTACTTAGCACTTGTGTATTTCTTAGCATATGCCTAGTCTTGTACTACACATGTTTTTCATACTCTCACATTTGCTTTGATTAGTTAAATGTGTTTGTATTTTCTAGTTCTTATTTTTTGCTTTCATTTCTTGTTTAGCATAGCTTGTGTGATTGCACTTTCTAGTTCCTGCTTGTCTCCTGCTTTTACCTTAGAACATTTTATAATGTTCTTTGCTTCTATTCATGTGTGTGCCTTAGGACATTTTATAATGTCCTTTATTTGTACTCTTTCATATGCTTGTGGCCCTTGTGCCAAATTTTCATCTTCCACTTGTATGTTTGTGAAACATTTGAACATTCCTTCTATACTTGTATTTTAGTTTGAGTGAGATGGGTCCATGTCCCTTATTTGCATGGCCACTTGGCCACCCTTGTATGCTTCTTGCTTCTTGCTTTGTATGCTTGTTTCCTTGGTTGATGCCATGATAGATGCCATGATGGACATCATGCTTCTTACTTTGTATGCTTGCTTATAATCATGCATTTATCTTGCTTCTTAGATGCCATGATGGACATCATGATCCATCCCTCCATGCTTACTAAAAACTAACAATTAATAACTAACATAACTAGTTTAGTTTAGTATCATGCACATGTTCTTACACTTTTATATCTATCTAGGCATACCCCTATTGATCTAACAATCTATCCATTTAAATATTTATATATCTTGAAATATCTTGTCAAATATTTAATATTATATCTTGCATCTATATAGCTTAACACACTTGTAGAATTCCTTTTCTTCTAAGGGTAGTCATGGCAAGTTCATCATTCCTACCCTCAGAAGAGGGGGAATCAAATAGGGATTTGTCACAGAGATAAAACCTCTTAACAATCAAAATAGTAGTATTTAGATCACCTAGTTTAAATCTATACATTAGACCAAGCATTACAGACTAGGCAAACAACAGAGAATCTAAAATAGTCATTAGATTTGGCTCTAGACAATAGTGCCAAAGTAGGACTATAGCGCCAAACACAGGGGTGTCCACATTTTGGTGATCTTGTCTAGGCAAGAAAACACTTATGGTTTCTAGAAAAAATTCAAAATATTAGTTAAGGATAGTTTTTGCACTTCTAGATCAGTCAGATTTAGAAGTTTTAGTATAGTTTTCTCATATACAATGGGTTATCATGTGTGGTATGATGGTTCTCACTTTCAATTTAGATTAGGTAGTTGGCATAACTTATAGATTAGAATCCATGTTCTAGACATTAGTGATTGGGGGTAATGTGCATGACACATTGATCTTATTTTCTTTTTGAGTTCAGTTTATACCCAAGCATTCTCAATAGTTGTGTGCCTTATTCCATTTGTAGGTGGTTGGCATCACATTTAAGATAAAATTTCATACAAGTTTGGATTTTTGAGTACCCAAATTCTCAATTTTTCTTTCACATAAGTATTTTTCATCAATTTCATAGAGGTTTTCATATAATCCTAACTTCCATCTTTAAAAATGACCAAGAATGGCCTAGTTTGTAGCATGTATTCAGGATATCCATGCCACATTATTAGATTTCCAAAACATCCATGGGCTCTATGAGCCATCTAATTTGACAATTATTCTATACTGGTATCACTTCATAACTTGACTTCATGGGGAAATGATGGAACCAAAGGTCTAAATAACCTTTGTATTCTTGAGCCACCTATTTAGAGGGATTGGAAACACAATCTTGACATCGACTAGCACATGCATGATTCATTAGCTTCATAGAGTTAGCGATGATGGAGCCTAAGGGCTAGCATTTGAATTCTTATGTCACTTTTTAGGAAATTGAGCACTTAGCTCGATTAATGATATTACTCTTGATTCAACACACACTCAGCATCATACAACACATTCTAGTATCACAATAGGTTTTGTATTGGTTTATGTACCTGATGAGGTGTATTCATTCCTTTCTCTTCCTCTTACTCAGTGTTGTATGTTCTTATTTTAGATATATAATTTCTAGTAAGAACTGATCTAATTTATGTTTTCATTTACAGATTCACACTTCATAACATGCTCTCTCTATGCACATCCATTATCACACAAATTCATGAGCTTCATCCTTATAGGTAAATTCAGGTATGCTTTCTATTTTTCCTTTATCCTAGTATTTTGCTTTACTGCATCACTAGAATAACGTTGGGGAAAATGTAGTCATATAAAATGTGAAATTGTATAACTTTAGTATGGCTAAGACACCTAATCCATAGGTCCTCCTATTGGCTCACACAACCCTTCTACGCTACTTCTTTCACTGATTCCCAATCATTCATAGGTTCTTGGACTTAGCTTTTTGAGACCCCAAGTAGATCTCTTAGGCCCATATCCATCCCCCTAAGTCTCATCCCCTTAGGACAATAGTGCCCAAATAGGACATGAGCACTAAAATTCAAGGTGTCTTATTTTTGATGTTGTTGTCCAAGTTTACTTTGGCTTCCAATGGTTAGATTCTTCTCATTCATTATCTTTTTCCCTGTTGACCTCATGTGAATTAATTTAACCCATGATCATTAATTTCCCTATAAAAGGTCATTCAAAGTCCATTTTTAAATGTGTCATTCATTTTCAAGAGAGATGCAAGAATATAAATAAGTATACTTAAGCACTCTTCCATATTCTTTGCATATAACCTTCTGATATTATACAAAGCCTACTCAAGTCATTACACCAATCCCTAGCCAGTTGAAGCACATCCAATTTCACATTCTAGTTGAATTAATAATACACAAATTACACTAATCACTTTAATAGGAAAACTACATTAGATTCATCCCTCTTCAGAGTATTAGCATGTAGGTAGTATACCCACACATGAAGCATGAAGTGTGTCCAGTGTATTCTTTACACACTAACCCCTTTTCCCATTTATTGAAATTTTCTCAAATTGAATAAAAGACACAATCACATAAATAATAAGCTCTATAGGGAGTTATATCAATAGTTAAGACCTAAAATGTGGTACACAAGGTCATACTAAGTCAGCGAATAAAACCCAAAAAACTTTTAGCCTCAAGACAAAAACATCGAGGAGGAATATAGTGCTAAACATAGGGATGCCCAATTTATGATGCTCTTGTCCAATTAGAAAACAAAGTATAGGGATCTATTTTTGACTATTTTTTAGTCCTACTCGTCAAGTATCAGATCTTGTCTTAGTCTAAATTAGTTGAAATAATTTAAGTTCTATTTTCTCTCACTCCCTAATGTATTTAGAAAAGGAAAAAGTATAATCTGTTTACATAAATTAGTAGGTTAATTCTTTCATATTTATTTACTAATTTACATTGCTCAACCCCTTTATTATTTAAGAATATAACTCCAATTTTTCAAAAACAATAAAACACTATTCATACACGGCAAGTAGCCCAAAGTTCCATGTCATCATATAAACTCTTGAGATAAGAGGGGGCATAAAACCCTAATTTTGATGTGCTTTTAATTTTTAGATTAATAATTTAAAATCCTCTCAAGAGCATGTATAAAGATATAATTTGGAAGTATGATGCAACCTTCTTAGTTTTAGGATATAGGATGTTACACTTAGGTGTTTTTATCATTTTATCCTTTACTTGCATGGTCTTTTTGAGTATAAATTTTTTTGTGTGAAATCAAAGACACATCAAGAAACCAAACACTCTATTATACACCATTCTATTTGAACAAAGAGGCATTACGCTGACCAAATTAAAATCACTTATTGCCTTGTTAAAATCTTCATTCAAAACATTGTGTTTGTATTTTTTGAAAAACATTACTATGTTGTCCATTTGAGTTTATACCATTCATCCACTTTGAAAAATCTCAAAGTCCTTCATTTTTGTCTAAATTTGAAATCTTGCCTTCCTAAGTTTTGATCCAAGGTGTTATTTGTTTACCTTTTACATTTGGTTTGAGTAACATGGGTATGATTTCCCATTTGGATTGAAGGCTATTACCTAGACTCATCCTCATTTTATTCTCATTGTGGACTTCAAATATCTTGCACTCACTCACACTTTAAGTTCCTAGA
This sequence comes from Torreya grandis, assembly GCA_037957365.1. Taxonomy (NCBI): domain Eukaryota; kingdom Viridiplantae; phylum Streptophyta; class Pinopsida; order Cupressales; family Taxaceae; genus Torreya; species Torreya grandis. Next base: position 176,562 of record JARHVA010002289.1, on the reverse strand, counting down.
CCATTTTGTATATTTTTTCCATGTGGTTTCATTGTGTTGTTCATTTAGTTTTGGATTTATACTTAGGATTTCTTGTGTTAATTCATATTTTGAGCTTCTTAGTTTGCATTTTATCTCTTTGATTAGAAGACTCTCTTCTAATTTCTCTAGTTATGACTCATCATAGTTATATCTAGCTTTTTATGGTATTGACATATTTTTTTACCTAAATTTATTATGCTAGCCTACACGTTATGTTCTAAAATTTTCTTAACTTCTTCTAATTTGACAATTTTAACCCACCAAGGTTGAGTAAATTTATAACTACTTTATTCTAACTATGTGGTACTATACCACTTCATTTTATTATAGGCTCATCTTCCCTTGTCTTTTGTTTAAAGAAATATAAGCACCCTTTTTAAATGTTTGTGAGCCACATATCACAAATGTAGAAAAACCACCTTTAGGAATGACACAAATGTATACTCATAGTGGGGTCTCTTATGGTCCTAGTTACAAGCAAGAACATTATTATGATATGCAAGAGAACTCTATCATGTTCAAATATATCCCAATAGTCATAGGATCTGAATTAGATTATTATGAGATCAACACTTAGAAGATAAAGATGAATCCCCTTTAAGGTTGATATAATCAGGTGCTAGGTTGCCACTAAATTTCCCAATAGAATAGCTAAACACACTCATTAGGGTAGAAGAGAAACAATAAGAACAATCTCTCACCCATATTTCAAAATCCAATGTTGCTTCTCCTATCAAAGGAAAATAAACACTTATAGAGCCTACTCCCAATGATAAGTATCTTGCTACCAAGATCTATAAAATTAGTCAATGATACATAGATCATCTTATCATAGACTTAACAGACTCTTTGGTTACAAATTTGATCAATAATAATGCTTCTAAAGAGTAATAAAATGTGATAGATCAAGTGCATCATACCCTAATTAAGCCTCCATCTACGATAGACCTTAGGATTTCATCTAAAACAAACCTAGAGATATTTCTTAAAAAGTTTCACCAGATATAGAGAATACAATATTAAATCACCAGGAGACTCTTTTCCCTTCACAAAACTAAGGGATTAAAAACTCAATGCATTTTGGAGGTATTGTGTAAAACAATTTATCAAGTTCCTCCCAACCATCACATCTTTTGGTGAATCAATCACAAACTCCTCAAAACTAATAGTATACCTATAGCTCATAGTAGTAGATTCCAAGAAATGTTCATCAACCACCTAGGAATTAGTGGCTGACCTACTCAAATCAAGGAGTCAACCAGAATTATTTTTTTGATCATAGGGTTTATATCCCTAACAAAACTATGCAAAAAAGGTATATACCACCCCAAAAAAATTATATTCCACGCAGAAATACACCAAACATGAAGGAATGGAATTCAATGAAAAAAATAGTATCAAGACTAGAGATGGGAAACCAAGTTAAGAAATATAAGTTTGATGAGATATGTCCATATCTATTTGACTTAACTATTCTTTAAGTCCCCTTTACACCTCATTTTGAGGCATTAAAATTTTATAAATACAAAGGGAAGGGTGACAAGCTCTAGATTGGCTCCTCAAATTACCTAAGGGATAAGTGGTAGATTTGAATGATTTATCCAAGAAAATTTTCAACCATTTATATTATAGCATTGAGCATGAGTTAACAGTGGTTGACTTGTGCAAGGCAAAATAATGGGATAGAGAAAGCTTTGCAGCATACCTACAGTAATGGAGAGCATTTGATGGATGCTTTTAACATAACTTACCAGATAAATAGCTAACTCATAGTTTTGGATAAAACTTACACCCTGAGGTGGCTCCTAATTTACAATTCACTTATACCAACACATTTGAGGAGATCATAGATAAGGATGTATAGATTGAGAAATCACTCATTACTAAGGACCTTGTAAATATTTATTCATAGGGTCAAACATCTAATCAGACCCAACCACTAGTTCAATTTATTACTACAGAAAAACCTAAAAGGTTTAACAAGAATAAAAATATGGTGGGAAATGGAGTGATAAAATATAGACATGTGCAAATAGTGCTAACTCCAAATGTACAACTAGCCCTACCAAATCCATCAACCACTTTGCAAAGGGATCCTCCACAAAGGGAATTCAATAAATATAGGGCATTCATCAAGTTGGGAGAGTCTATTGAGGCTATGTTCCAAAAGTTGGTGACAACCAATCTGATTATGAAGCTTATACCAAGGCCTAAAGATCAACCAAAATGTGATTGGTATCAATAAGATGAGTTTTGTAATTTCTGTCATGTTATCGGCCATGTTGTTTATTGATGTGTTCAATTGAGACATTTTATAGAGGACTTGATCTAAAGTGGTGAAATTAAGATAAAACACATGGTGAAAAACACTAATTAGGACAAGGGCATTTATAAGGACCCATTGACTAAATACAATCAGTAGCCACCAAGAAAAAATTAGAATCAAGGCCAAGGCCAATATCAACAAATAAAACTCTAGAATCATAATCAGCATGATCATAATTAGGATCATAATAACCATGCGAATAACCTAGTTTACAATAGCATGCCATATGATTATAATAACATTATGGGACGTATTTTTGCAAATCATGTTACCACTATCACAATCAAAGATCATGAGTCATCCAATAATTTTTTAAGTACTATACCCCAATTATAGGGTCAATACCCTCTTCCCTAAGTAACGTTGCACCAAGTTCAAGCAATTTCATTATGCCTTGATTTTTATGGGTTACTATTTCTAGACCACCACCCCTTTCTTTTAATTAGAATGATTCCTTATCAACTTAATATTGTGCAATCATAACTAGACACTCATTAGTCACCATCCAAGGCCTTTTGCCTTATTTTTCTAATTATCATGGTTTATTTCCAAGTCTAGATTGTGTAATCACAACTAGATGATTACGAGTCACCCTCTAAGGCCTTTTGCCTTCTTCTAACACTAGACAAAATGTGAACACTGTGCCTTTAGATCCCAAGCTGAACACTATATTGGCCAAGGCCAAACCCTCTCATTCTTCCATTGAAAAGTCATATAATATCTCAGACCAACTAATTAAAACCCCTACATAAATTTCTATCCTAAACCTTTTACACATGTCATAAGTCCACCAAACTATTTTAAACAACTTCATTCAATGGTCCATTATTCCCCAAGACATCAATGCTGAACAATTTTAGACACTTATAGAGCATTTATCTCCTATCCAACAAATTACGTTTGATCAGAGAGATTTGTCTACTCTTGGTCCTAGCCTTAATAACCTATTGTACATTGAGGTCATTATATAAAATCATAAGATCAAGTAGATTTTTATAAACAATGGTTTAGGTCTAAACATAATGTCACTCAAGTTATTTCAATGACTGGGTTATACCGAGAAGGACATCCAACTTGAGACAATCACGATCAAAGCATATGACAATGCCAAAAGGGAATCTTATAAGACTATTTGTTTTCTAGTCATTATTAGGTCTGTATCCCATAATACTTTGTGCCATGTCATGGACATTGAATTTTCATATAATATAATTCTTGGTCATCCTTGGATCCATGAAGTATAGGCTGTCCCATCCACCTTACACCAGTGCCTCATGTTATCACATGCTAGAATTGAGGTTACCATTCATGCTGATTTACAACCCTAGTAATATTACAAACTCTTAGAGGGTTAATTTTACAATTATAACTATTTCCTTGGTTTTTAATTCATATAAAATAAGAATAAATAAATAGTTTCATAACCACCCACATCTAATTATATCAACCCAAGTGACCTTGCTTCCATTTTTGATTGATCTATTCCCTAAAACACTTATATAACATGTCACTATTGAGGACATAGGCATTTCCACATACCATTTGAAATATCTCTTTCACATTTTAAACTTATGTAAGTCTCCTAAGTCTTTCACCAAACTTGAGCCTTTCTAAAGCCCTTATAGGCCTAACATGATTTGGAAAAATAAGAAAGACATGTAGAAACCACTAATGGTATTTGTACCAATAACCTCACCAAATCAAGATCAGGGATATTTTATTGAAGGAAATTGGTTATATTTTGATGGACTTGCTAATTTTTTTCAAAATCCCAAGTACCCTATCCCTAATAATATTATGGACAACTTGGATTATACAGGTAAAGGCCCTTGGCCATGAGAACAAGGAATCTTGGAACCATTATCAGTTGGTAAGCTTAATTTGAGTGAAGCTCTTAGATTTATACTGTCTGGGGGTGACCTCATGTATTTTGATAGTGATTCCTATAAATCAATTAGTATTGAGATTGTCGATAGTGATGTATCATCCCACTATAGCATTTATGATGAGCTTATTAATATTGACCTATTTGACTTTAACTCTATTATGACTATCATAGCCCATTATCCCCTTTTCCTTTACCATCTTGACCTCATTGATTTGGGATAAACAAAATTATATTATACCCCTTGATGAATTTTAGAATGAGAAATCTATTACCGATTACATGGGCCTCAGATATAGATTGCCAATTAGTGATCACAATCAAGGCTTTTGATTCTCTTTGTATTATGTCACCTACTTTGGAGAGCAGGAAAACTTTCTTGGTCACACAAAAGTTAATGCATCATGATCTTCATGTGAAAACCTCTTTGAAACATCCATTGATTAGGGAAAAAGTAAATAAAAAGATAAGTCCTTGAGTGAAAACTTGTTTCAATCACTCTTGGACGGGGAAGTTTGCTCATCTCTAAAGGAAGAACAATGTCCACTAAGTTATATCTCTATAAATCAATCCAAACTAGGATTGATTTATAGATTAGTTGCATTTCCCTTTGTATACATTCTAGTGAACTCAACATGAATCTAACCCTTGCAAGTTTTCTTTCAAGCCATAATTTTTATCATTATATTATATTTTTCTATATTTGTAATATTGTATCAAACTAGTTGGTATAGTTATAACTTTCTATGTGTAGGTTTAACAAATAATCACTTCAAAAATAACTCTAGTTTGTCTGTGTAAGTCTTCACCAACTAAAAGTTACTAGATTGAATAGTTTGATGTAATACTCTTCTTTAGTTCTAGATTAGCATACACTATGAAATCGGTTGAATTTATTTGCTAATTCTTTTTGACAACATACAAGTTAATGAAAACTATTGGGTGAATATTTTGTCAACTAGCTAATTGGTGAGAAAAATAGGTCTCTTCAACCATAGCATAGGGAGATTGGTCATCCAAATTTGCACGTTTACCACATCCAAAGGGGACAAATCTCTCCTCTCATCAAGGGGAGGCTCCCTCTAGGTAAAAAGGCAATATATACTATAAATATAAGCTGAAAATAACACTCAGGGGTAGGATAAACCATCCATCTCTCTTTTTTCAGAGATGATGTTAAAAAACAAAGGAGATATGAAGAACAATGGGGGTACAAAGTCGTCCCAAGGCCCTTTACACAGAAACAAAAAATAAACACACACTGAAGACAACTATGACAACACAAAGTCTAAAAGTAGCTGGCTTCAGGACACCTTCTTTATCACTTCCACTAGCTCTGCTTGTTAAATTACATAAACAAGAATACACTCAGTAAATAGACATAAGAACAATCTCCTAGAATGGCACAAGCTATAACAGCATAAAGTCTAAAAGTAACTTGCTTTTTGATTCAGACAAATTAATATGAACAACAATTTGAGCTCAAAGTCTCAGTAATGCCTTTCAATTTGGGTAGAGTTTTTCTTCTATTAATGGTAATATCTCCCTAAAACAATAAAAGAGATTACAATATATAGCCACCAAGCAAGGCTTGGCACTCTTTCCCATGGGATGGCCCATGCTACAGTCAATGCCTTCAATGCACCTTCAGTTATATCTGAAGGGACCATGCTGGGAATAGTGCATTGCCATAACTATGGCATGTCCATTCCTCTAATATGTCTCTTCTTAGTATGGACTATCTGGTCCTTTTCCTAATGTCTACGTAGTTGTCCAATTTGTCTTTACTTCATGGAAGAAAAATAGGCCGCGTCCTTGATTTGGTGTGCTCAGAAGTCTACTTGATCCACTATTTCACCTATTAGAAATAACTCTTTTGAAGATATTTTTGGTCCTTTGGTCTCGTTCCTCTCTCCCCTATAGCAATTTGAGTCTTTGGGCTCTCTTTTCAGCCAGTCATTTGGTTCTTCCCTTTGGCATTTTGGCCTTTATATGCATTCGAGTCTGTCATCCTCCTTAGAAATTCCTTTGTGTCTTTCCCACTTGCTTTGGCCACTTTCTGTTGATCTCAACAAGTGACACATGGCATGTTTAGCTTACTTTATCAACTCACCTAGGACCCACCATAGTCTTTACAAAATGAAAGGGAGAGACCGTGGATGTTAACACTTGGCAACTTCTTTCGAGCTTTTCAAGGGACACGTGGCATGTTATACATAATATAGAAATCACACAAACGATGACACTTGGAGTGATCCACTCTCAGGATTTTTCCTTTCAGGTATTCCTTTGGTTAGGCTTATTTCCTTTGGATAAAAGTCTGAAGGAATTCCTTTAGGTTTTGCTTTGGTCATTTTCCAATGGAAAATACTTCTAAAAGAATTATAATGGCTCTTTCACTTAATAATTTCCTTCAGACAAAAAGTCTAAAGGAAATGTTCCCTATTAGCCTTTGAACAAATCAAAAGGAATTATATATTTTCTATCTTCTCTTTGACCCTTAAACCAATGTTTCCTACCCTCCGCAAGGGCATTTGTTCCTTTGGCTTTGGGGTAGCCCCTTGAACCTGTCGATTGAACCAACTTTAGTTCAATGGTTTAATGGTTCAATCGGTTCATTCTTCATTATTTGGCCAAGACTTTTTTGATCTTTTGAACCAATCACATTAAACCAATTGGTCATTGAACCTGTTGAACCAAAATGGTTCAAGGTTTAACCGTTCAATGGTTCAAGCCTTTGTTTTTTTTCCAAGTGTTGAGAGCTTGTTTCTTTCCTATAGATTTTGTAGAAGCCAACCTGTATAGTCCATATATTTCTTCCTACAGAGTCCATAGGACCAAAATAGTTTAAATGTTATCCCAAAAATGAGTGATATTTTTGGGGGACAATAGCTAGCTCCAGTTGGGGAACTTCCTTCAGTTGAAAACTTGGAACAGGTGAGGGTAGTAGAAACTAGAATCTCTAGTGCCTTAAAGTGTGCCATTGGGCTATAGAGTCATGCTACCCAAAAAATAAAGGCACCAAAAATGAAAATGAAAAGCACAAAATATAACTAAAGACTATACAAATATACATATGTATAGATGATCTTATCTGATGCCTCAAGATTTGAAGCACTTCAAATGCTGCCCACTATGAGATAGTGAAAATGGTGTTCCATCCTGATAAACTAGAAAAAAACCATTTTCTCCCTAGAATCAGTGATGGGCAAATGGAACTCTCCACCAGGAATCACATTTTCTATGCACTTCTTTCAGTTTTCTCTTCTTGTCCCATGGTGAGATGTGGTCTTCAATCTAAAAACCATAAATCTTTGCTCTCTTGGTGAAGAGTTCCTTTTGCTAACTTTGGAGTACAGCAGTATGGTCCACTACCATAGCTTGTTATTTTTTTGGTTCAGTCTAGCAAATATTTTGATTGCCAGCATTAGACCCCTAACAAATCATCAATTCAGTATCTCCTTTGGCATGAAGGAGTTTGACATCTTCATCTTGAGCAACCTTCAATTTGAGTAATAGGGATTTATACTTGGCAGTTTTGTTGGTGTTGCTGAACTACAACTTGTGTGAAGGAGGAGGAATATCCCCTTAAAGAGATATCAACACCATCCCAACTCTAGCACCAATAGAGGAATTGCTGCCATCAAATTCCCAAATCCAAACATCATCAAAAACTAATCTTCTATCAGATTTATCTTTATTAGAGATGGAAGATCCTTTTTTACTTATACTATGCCCTACCAATTCTTCTGATGTCTTGTTTGAATCAATTCCTAGATTTCTAGCTACAGGAACATCCTCTATGGACAAAAAATAATTACCCTTGCTTGAAGACTCAAATAGAATCTGAGCTTCAGGTGTTGATTTTTGAGTGACTAGGATGGGCATGTCCCTTGGGGGATCATGAGTTACCTTTCTAATCTCTTGTCCTATAGGGATGGCTTTATTCTTCACACACTCTATAACCTGTCCAACTACTCAGGGTTGGCTTGTAGAAATTCAAATTCAATCATTTGAATTTTAGTTTTCTTGACATGGTCAACTATGTCAAATGACTGAAATGGACTAAGAAGAGAGGATGGGAGTTCATCCTTTTGGTTTTTGGGAGGGGGAGGACTAATCTGTGAAGTTGAAGTTGAAGGTGCAGAGACATTTAGGGTACTTACTTTTTTGGCAACCACTGGGTCCTTTGGCTGGAAAGGTAGAGAACTTCCTCATTTGGTAATTGAGATTGCAGGTTGAGCTCACTCCTCTATTCTTTCTTTATCAGCTTGCTAGGCTGACTAATTCTTGGACTAGGTGAATACTGTGTATGATCTCTTGACTGCTTCACTTTTACTTCTGGGTTCATCTTGGTAATTTAGGAAACCAATGTGGGAGTCACCAACTGATTCTTCTTGATCCTCCATGAAGAGACCAATGTCATTTTCTTGATCAAACTTAGGTTGGAAAGAGAAATCATGTTCTATTTCCAAATATCCAACTGCTAAGTTAGTTGGAGGCACTTCAAGGGCAAGGTTCCTCTGTGGGGAAGGAAGATGATTTGGTTGCCTTGACTTTTGGAATTATTGCCTTGATATGACTAGTTCTTAAATGTCCTCCTTGGTATATCCTGATAAGGAAGAGCAGACATGCCTTAGGCCATTTGTCTTTTCAAGACTATCAATTCATTTGCTAGCTTTTACACCATTTGATCAATGGTGCCTGTAGATGGATACTCAGAAGATGAAGATAATTTTCCTCTATTAAGATCTCTCCTTATCTTTCCTACCAAGATAAGGTCATCTTCTACCTCAGTAGCCAAGTCCTGAGTAGCAGAAAGGTCTGTGTCTAGCTTGTCTCAACAAAAAGCTCACTTCAGGCAGTTGTGAGTTGATGAAGAAACACTTGAGATTCTCAAGTGTCAACTGGGTGATCATGGGAGTCCTATTCCTCAGCTTGTCAAAATTGGCAATGAAGTCCCTCATAGGTTCATGACATTCCTTCTTCATCTGTGTGAGTTGGGCCAACAAGGCATGTGCATCCTCTGTAGGCTTGAACCTAGCTTTAAATTTAGCTTTGAGAGTGTCCCAGTCAGTCATTGACCAACCCTATAGGTGGTATAACCATTCTATAGTAGCATCTTGTAGTGTTTCCACAAATAGCCTGACTGCCACATCCTCAAATTCCACTCCTATCACATTGCAAGCTATGATGGAGGCTGCAATGTGTTCATCAAGGTGAACTCTCTCATTGTCATGTCCCCTTTTTAGGTGACATGTTCTGAGTTCATGGTTAGCCTATTATGAGACCTTCGTAGGCTAATAGGATGGATAGAGGGTCAGAATGGAGCTTGGCTTGACTTTGATTCACAGGATTTCTACATTTGATTTTCATTCAGGTTATCTTAGACATATTTGGCCAGGGCTCCTACTTTTTAGGGATATTTGATATGCAGCAGAGCGCCTTTATTATGGTATGGTTATGTGCGGAATCACTCCCTGATTCACTATCTTCGATCGGTTCGTCGATCCGACATGTATTGAGGGAGATATTAATATTTGATTGATTTAATCAAATATTAATTATTTAGCCTAATTTTAATTAGAAACCCTAATTCTAATTTAAGAAAACCCTAATTAGGGCAAGCACATCTTTTGAGGGTATAAGGGTTTCTCATGGAGGCCATTGTTCATTATGCTATTGATTATTGATATTGATTTTGGAGAATTTCTTCTGTGAAGACTGAGCCTAGGGTTCAAGGATTCCATTTGCATTGGAGAATGTTCCCTCTTCAGTGTGTGAAATTAAGAGGCTGTGGAATATCAGCTGATCTATTGCCAAAGTGTGAGATAGCTTCATCCAGAAGTTATCACAAAATTTCAGGTTTGAGAGATAACTTCACACAGAAGTTATTACAGATATTCCAGGTATTTATTTATTCTTGTTTTGATTCAATAAATTATACAACTAGAGATCTTCTGTGCTAGAAAAGTATATTTTCAGATTAGGGGTTGAAAACAGGGAAGTTGTGCTTAATTGGCAGCCGTATAAGGTCTGTACAGGTCCGTACAGATCAGCTCAGGAACCGACCTCGACAGACAGAGGGTTTTCAGTGACCGACATCGGTCGACTGAAGACCGACGTCGGCAGAAAGCCGACTGACAGAGACCGATGTCGGAAGCAGAGTTAGAGCTTCACATTCAGGAGGCACGCATATCCAGTATTCAGTCAGATGAGTCATTCAGACTCTGTGGAGTTTTAGCAGGGCAGAAGGTTATCACCCTTCTTGATACAGGAGCCACACATAATTTCATAGATGCTAGATTTGTGGAGAAGCGTGGGCTCACTACCGTAGACTTTGAGGGCATCCGTGTTAAGGTAGCCGATGGTCACACTCTTAAGTGTGAGCGTATGATTAGAGACCTCCCATTGCGCTTGAACAACTATGAGTTCAAGGCTGATTATTATGTGGTTAACATGGGGGATATATACTTAGTCTTGGGTATGAAGTGGCTTCATTCATTTGAGGAAGTTACTCTTCGTCTCAAGGACATGGAGGTTCTCTTTAGTGTTGATGGGACGACACACATTCTTAAGGCAATACGGGGCAGCAGCTTCAGATATATGTTTTTTCATCGGATGGAGGTACCTATACCACATGACATGATAGAGAGCGATGACGAGTGCACATTGGCACCAACACAGGAGAGGTATGAGGATGAGCTTGATCTTGAGGTGACTTTAGTTCAAGAGTTGTCACATGTGGTGAGGACTCAACTTTTTGTTACAGCAGGATCACAGGTTGATGATGATATGACTATTTCTAGTCTTCACTATCCAGTTTCAGATATTATTCAGGTAAGGAGTTTGCTTGCTGATTTTCATTTATGGATTGGATGTTGGAGTGCTTATCTTAGTACTAGAGATGATGTGACACCATTACATGAGAGTTGGGATGGACATGGCATGGGAGTCGTGTTAATTGACAGTGGTGGAGATCAAAACTATATTTGGGATCTAGGTGGATTGACTGATTTGTCATTCAGTGATTGCTTGAGGGCAAGCAATTTCAGGAAGGGCAGATTGTCATGTCCCCTTTTTAGGTGACATGTTTTGAGTTCATGGTTAGCCTATTATGAGACCTTCGTAGGCTAATAGGATGGATAGAGGGTCATAATGGAGCTTGGCTTGACTTTGATTCACAGGATTTCTACATTTGATTTTCATTCAGGTTATCTCAGACATATTTGGCCAGGGCTCCTACTTTTTAGGGATATTTGATATGCAGCGGAGCGCCTTTATTATGGTATGGTTATGTGCGGAATCACTCCCTGATTCACTAGCTTCGATCGGTTTGTCGATCCGACATGTATTGAGGGAGATATTAATATTTGATTGATTTAATCAAATATTAATTATTTAGCCTAATTTTAATTAGAAACCCTAATTCTAATTTAAGAAAACCCTAATTAGGGCAAGCACTTCTTTTGAGGGTATAAGGGTTTCTCATGGAGGCCATTGTTCATTATGCTATTGATTATTGATATTGATTTTGGAGAATTTCTTCTGTGAAGACTGAGCCTAGGGTTCAAGGATTCCATTTGCATTGGAGAACGTTCCCTCTTCAGTGTGTGCAATTAAGAGGCTGTGGAATATCAGCTGATCTATTGCCAAAGTGTGAGATAGCTTCATCCAGAAGTTATCACAGAATTTCAGGTTTGAGAGATAACTTCACACAGAAGTTATTACAGATATTCCAGGTATTTCTTTATTCTTGTTTTGATTCAATAAATTATACAGCTAGAGATCTTCTGTGCTAGAAAAGTATATTTTCAGATCAGGGGTTGAAAACAGGGAAGTTGTGCTTAATTGGCGGCCATACAAGGTCTGTACAGGTCCGTACAGATCAGCTCAGGAACCAACCTCGGCAGACAGAGGGTTTTCAGTGACCGACATCGGTCGACTGAAGACCGACGTCGGCAGAAAGCCGACCGACAGAGACCGACGTCGGCGATATATCGACCGACGACGGTGACTGTGTGTCGACACAGAAGGGCCGAGACCTTCCAGAATTCAATTTTCACTTCCAGTTTTGATAAGCCAGGGTTTTTAAGACTGTATTTCATATTTGTATGCATGAGAAAGGACGGCAATTGTAATAATTTAAAAGGACAAGTGATAAGATTTGTAATTTGCTATCCAGAGACTATATTATTGTGATTATTTTGAATTTATTCAACAGAAGTTATATCTTGTTCAAAGTTTTGTGTTGCTATATTTCCTATTTTGGAGGGGATATTACACCCATCACCAAAGAATTTGGAGAAATTCTTCCTTAAACTGCATGGAACTTCATGTAAAGGTGGAGTAAGGTTTAGTGGGCCAAATGAGTTACCCTAGGGACCTTGAACTGCCATGATGGGATTATGGAAAAGGGGGATAACAAATATGGGTAGTGTGTGGATAGGAAAAGCTCTACTAATAGTAGAAAAATTAGTTCTACCTTGGGCTCTATGACTTATTGTATAGTGTGGAGTTTCTAGATTGTAGAATAAAAATGGGAAAGAAACAGGATCCTACTTCAGCTTGAAGCTTGAGGCTTCAAACTACTGTTCTTCCTAGTGGCTCTAGTTTTGCAGACCAGATAATATAATGGAGATGGAGGAAGATGGTAAGGCTATAATGATAATGGAAAGACACAGAATAGAGCCACTAGAGTTTATAATGGATAAGGGTAGGGACTACTTCAATTTAAAACTTGAGGCTTCAGACTACACGTTCATCCCCAACAGAGTCGCCAAAAACTATTGGGTGAATATTTTGTCAACCAGCTAACTAGTGAGCAAAATAAGTCTCTTCAACCACAACATAGGGAGATTGGTCATCCAAAGTTGTAGGTTTACCACATCCAAAGGGGAAAAATCTCTCCTCTCATCAAGGGGAGGTTCCCTATAGGTATAAAGGCACTATATACTATAGATATAAGTTGAAAATAACACTCAGGGGTAGGATAAACCATCCATCTCTCTTTTTTAAGAGATGATGTTAACAAATGGAGGAGAAATCCTAGGTGATTGGTGAAGGTACTTCTCTTCTTTTAGAAGTAACACTCAGCCAATAGCCAGATCCCTTCTTGGATAGTAGAAATCTTGGTGAAATGGCATAAGGCACTTCTCTTCTTTCAGAAGTGCTTGTTCTTGCAAACAACAAGAATCTTTCTGGTAGGATAAGTAACAAGTAACATGATATAGGGTAACCAAAAATCTAAGATATAGCACAAAGTCTCCACCTTGACTACCCAAGAGTGAGATACGAAGAACAATGGGGGCACAAAATCATCCCAAGGCCCTTTACACAGAAACATAAAATAAACACACACTAAAGACAACTATGATAGCACAAAGTATGAAAGTAGCTAGCTTCAGGACATCTTCTTTATCACTTCCAATAGCTTTGCTTGTTAAATTTCATAAACAAGAATAAACTCAAGAAACAGACATAAGAATAATCTCCTAGAATGACACAAGTTATAACAGCACAAAGTCTAAAAGTAAATTGCTTTTTGATTTAGACAAAGTAATATGAACAACAATTTGAGCTCAAAGTCTCAGTAATGCCTTTCAATTTGGGTAGAGTTTTGCTTCTATTAATGGGAATATCTCTCTAAAACAATAAAAGAGATTACAATATATAGCCACCAAGCAAGGCTTGGCACTCTTTCCCATGGGATGGCCGATGTTGTAGTCAACACCTTCAATGCACCTTTAGTTCTGTCTAAAGGGACCATGCTGGGAATAGTGCATTGTCATAACTATGGTGTGTCCATTCCTCTAATATGTCTCTTCTTAGTATGGACTGTCTGGTCCTTTTCCTAATGTCTATGCAGCTATCCAATTTGTCTTTACTTCATGGAAGAAAAATAGGCTATGTCCTTCATTTGGTGTGCTCAAAAGTCTACTTGATCCAGTGTTTCACCTACTGGACATAACTCTTTTGAAGATATTTTTGGTCCTTTGGTCTCATTCCTCTCTCCCCTATAGCAATTTGAGTCTTTGAGCTCTCTTTTTAGACAGTCATTTGGTTCTTCCCTTTGGCATTTTGGCCTTTAAATGCATTTGAGTCTGTCATCCTCAGCAATTCCTTTATGTCTTTCCTGCTTGCTTTGGCTGCTTTCCACTGATCTCAACAAGTGACATGTGGCATGTTTAGCTTACTTTATCAACTCACCTGAGACCCACCACAGTCTTTAAGAAATGAAAGGGAGAGATTGTGGATGTTAACACTTGGCAGCTTCCGTGTAGCTTTTCAAGGGACATGTGGCATGTTCTGCATAATCTAGCAATCACACGGATGATGACACTTGGAGTGCTCCACTCTTAGGCTTTTTCCTTTCAGGCATTCCTTTGGTCGAGCTTATTTCCTTCAAACAAAAGTCTGAAGGAATTCCTTTGGCCTTTGCCTTGGTCATTTACCCACAAAAAATACTTCTAAAAGAATTCTAACGGCTCTTTCACTTAATAATTTCCTCCAAACAAAAAGCCTGAAGGAAATGTTCCCTGTCAACCTTTGAACAAATCCAAAGGAATTCTATCTTTTTTGTCTTCTCTTTGACCCTTTAACCAATGTTGCCTACCCTCCACAAGGGCATTTGCCTCTGGTTCACTGCCCTCTGCAAGGGCATTTGTTCCTTTGGCTTTGGGGCAGCCCCTTGAACCTGTCAATTAAACCAACCGATTGAACCAACTTTGGTTTAATTTTTTCATTCTTTGTTATTTGGCCAAGTCTTTTTTGATCTTTTGAACTAATCGCATTGAACCAATTGGTCGTTGAACCCATTGAACCAAAATGGTTCAAGGTTCAATGGTTCAAGTCTTTGTTTTTCACCAGGTGTTGAGAGCTTGTTTCTTTCCTATAGAGTCCGTAGAAGCCAACCTGTAGAGTCAATAGATTTCTTCTTGTAGATTCAAGCATACAGAGTCTGTAGATTTTTGAGAAAGCTTTGAAAAATGAAAAACCTGAATGCTCAGAACAATTTTTGAAAGGGGAAGAGAGGATTTTGGTCTATAGGACCAAAATAGTTCAAATTTTGTCCCAAAAATGAGTGATATTTTTGGGGGACAACAAACACTATTAAACAGGTCAACTTTATTCCTTATTTTTATTCAACATACATGGTTTTACAAAACTTTGTCAAACTAGTCGACCTAGTTTCTAGAGTTTGAAAGTAGCAACTAAAGCATTAAAAAATAAAATTTGCAATCTAAATCATCTTCAATCCCACAATTTTCCTTTATTTCCTTTATCATTTTAATACTTCCTTTAGTTTTTTTCCTCACAAGTTAATAGTCTTTAAAACTACAAACCTATAGCTAACTAGGTCGACCTATTGGACTTAGTTCTATAGTTTGTCTTCTATTTGAGAGACATAGTCAACCTATTTAACTCTCTTCTTAAAGACCTTGCTTCTGGAGAACAATATCAACACAATTGACTCTATTATGTAATTTTTGCATACAGTGTCACCTGAACTAAATTTGTACTATTCTTAATTAAGGAATTAACAATTACTTATTAGTAGTCAATTCATATTTCCTTTTCAATTGTTTACACTCTTAGAGTAACTCACATAGTCTAAATAGATGGTTTTTTAAATTACCATTTTACTCTTTTTCACACACTACCAAGCCACTTAACATTCAAAATGCATTTAAACACTTGTCTTCCTACTTAGATTTAATCACTAAGGGTAAAGTTGACTTGGTTTTCTAGTCAAGTATAAATACATGTTTAATGGTATATATTGAGAAATCGCCCAACACCCTTATCACTATACGATTGTGAAGTAAAGGGGTAGGCTCCAATACCAAGCTAGTATTATTGCCAACACATATCTTTTTTAGCCCAAACATCCTAAAACCAACTTTAGACTACTTTCTAGTTCCCTATTTCAGCCAACTCTCCTATCACATTAAAATCAAAATCTTCTAATAATCTAATAACACTTAGGGTGACCAATTAGTTAGCACTTAATTTCTAGTTGATTGCTTGCTTTTTGATCATTATGTTTTGTATTGTAAAAAATTACATTGGCCAACATTGGTGCAATGTTTTGTGTTGTGTGCCCTAACTTGATCAATCACATTGGTCTAATTATTTATGTGTTTACTTTAATTATTGCTTCAAACTATCTTTTAAAAGTTTTCCCCTATTTTAGAACATAGTCATCTCAGTCAATGAAGTCTCTTACAAACTATGTTATACCTTCCTACTAGAAATACACAGTCGACTTGCATAGTTGTGTTTTTCTCTCTCTTTTTTCTACCCTTTATCTAAAAGTACACAACTGACCCATATGACTATGTACTCTTTTCATTCTATGTTTTAGCAATACTCTATTGACCTAATTGACCTGGTACCTATTGGAGTACCCTTTCCCTTGTTGGCTGACCCTGTTCTTTTATTTGACCAACTTAGGTCTCTATTTTGTTGACTTTGTCCTCGATTCTCTTTCTTCTTTCCTAAATTTTATTTATCTCTTCAAGAATTATGAAATCCCCTATCAAAATATTTTTATAAAACCTAGATCCATTTAGACACTATATGGGGTGCTCTTTTCTTCCTTTATTTACCTCCCAAGAGAATCCTCTCTCTTGGAATACTTCTTCCCCTCCCACATTTATGTCTTTCAACATGGTTCAAAACACACCTCAAGATGAGATTGGTGGATTATATCCTTTTTGTACCTATCAATACAATTCCCATATTTAATCATCTTAGCGCAATGTGGGAGTGATTGACACAAGTCTATCTAACAACCCCACTAGTAACCCACCTCCTAATAACCCTCCCCCTACTACCAATTTGGGGAGTCCTCCTACAAATAACAACCAACCAGTTGATATAACCTAACTTAGTGCATAGATAGTGCAAAAAATGAACATAATGCAAGCATCTAACACCTCCCAAATGATGCAACTACAACATCATTTAATCAATATGGATAATCAACCTCCCATTATTCTCCCTCAAAATAGCCAAAATTTTATTCCTCCACCTCTTAGAGATTTTTTGGGCAATGTCATTCCCTAACCTATTATGAATAACAAGATGTTTCAAAACATCCAAAATCAGCCTTTGGCCCTTTCATTATTTCCATTGATATTGGTAACATATCTCCAACTATTAAGTATGATGAGATTAAAGACCTTGTAGCTTTCCTCAAGACATTTGGAAATCTCTATAAATAATGGATAAAAACTAATACCTTCACCACAAATAAACTTCTGGTTAAAAACTTCACTGGTGATGTATTGGAATGGTACAACCAACTTCCCCAACATTCCATATGGAAACTAGAAGATTTATTCAATTCTTTAGTTAAAGAGTTTCAAGACAACGATCTTCCTAAAAATTGCCTTAGCCATTTCATCAATGCTAAGTAATCTCCCACTTAATCAGCTCATGATTTTATCAAGCAATGGAAATCTTTGACCCACAAGTCCAACCATAACATGATTGATGCTAATCTATTTAAACTCTTTTTAACTACCTTAACTCCTTCTCTTCAATACAAGGTTTAAACTTTTGCCCATCAAATGCTTAATGAAGATCTTGACCAAGCCAAGAATCAAGATTTATTAATGAAATAGTTTGAACCTAATGCCAAATTACTCAAAGGGTCTTTTCAAACTTCTACTAATGCAATCACTATCAATACTCCTCAAACCAAGCTAGTAGTTGCCAAGGCTGATAATCCCCCATCTTCTCATGCACCTTTGACTATGTAGCAAATTAAATAATTTTTAGTTCCACATAAACAATTTAATTATCCCAATAATCCCCTAAATGGTATGATCCTAATCATTTTCATTGGTTCCACATTGACATTGGTCATTCCCAGATAAGTTGTAGAGGGCCTACCAAATTTGTTGTCTCTTATATGCTTGGTGATTCCTTCAATCATGAAGCCATGATTTAACTCCATCATCAAGAATACAACCTCACTTCTTAAAAACAATAAACTCCCAAAGCTTATTCTTCTAATAACAAAAAAAAAATTCCACATCTAACTCTCAACAAGCTACCAAGGATGTTTGTGCCATTAGTACAAACTATGACCAATATTACAATAATTCTCAATATGTTAACACAACCAAAGTCAATTATCTCAACAAGCTGGATCACAAAGATCCTATTACTAAACCTAAGAAACCATATTTTGAAGAGTAACTCCTCAAAGATACTAAAACCTCTCACCTAGCTTTGGAAGCTAATGAGGAACCATCACCTTCTTCTAAACTGCCAATCACTTCTATTTCTTCAAATTCTACTTACCTCCTAAACCTCATACTAGTTCTCCTTCTAAAACCCATTAGAACTTCTTAAAATATCTCAAATCCATGCCTTACAAGATTCATCTTATGGATTTATTCTGTACCTCCCCTTATCATCTCAATTTCCTCATATACCAATTTAAATAAATTGAAGACCCATCTTGTATAGAAGAAGAACCACCTTCTCATGAGCCTAAACCAACCAACATGCATACTATTGAATCCATTTATCCTTATTAAATACCTTCCATAAAATTTATTGAATAATATATGATTAATGATGAGATCCTATTTTGCATGGATGATCTACCACTATTCATTA
Source organism: Torreya grandis (assembly GCA_037957365.1). Taxonomy (NCBI): domain Eukaryota; kingdom Viridiplantae; phylum Streptophyta; class Pinopsida; order Cupressales; family Taxaceae; genus Torreya; species Torreya grandis. The sequence goes on along the minus strand of JARHVA010002289.1, from coordinate 157,693 downwards.
AAATATCCATTAATACCACCCTCATTCGTAAAGTTTTAGTAGATGAAAGGTCTAGTATTAATATGACATCTTCATGGTTAATATAATAGCTTGGATATAATAAAGATCAAAATAATAAAACTCACCTAACTTGTCATGGATTTGATAAAACTAATCAAAATCCACTTGGTTGTATTTTACTCCCTCTTACAATCAGATCTAAGGCTATTCAAACTATGCTTATGGTCATTAATTTACCCCTATCTTACAACATACTCCTCAGATGACCATTTACTCATAGAATGAGGGCTATCACCTCTTTCTATAGCCAATGTATCAAGTTCCTTCATAACAAAAATATGTATAAACATGAGGCCAATCCCAAACCTTGGAGAACTTCCCAATCCTAAATCTCAGTATCACATTCCTACCATTCCAACAATCAATAGTTCTCCCTTACTCAAATTTATCAACATAAATCTAGATTTAAATGTCACTCTTATTGGTTCAGATGATAATAAACCTAATGACTTGCAACATACATACAACACTATTAAGCTACTTCCTTATATATTGGAGTGGCTTCCTCCTTTATTGCCTCATGATCTCACTATCCCTCTCATTGATGAGATCATTGATTTCCCCCTCCATGCAATGCTTAGGAAGCCTCTTACACATAAGATAACTTCACATTTAATGATTATGGAGTGGATAAATTATTCCAATATCCTTTAATCATGTCTCCATGTAAATTTAGTAATCTAAGTATTTCCCCTTCCAAAAATCCTCCTGAATCTCAAACATGTACAATTTATACAACCTATAATGATAACTACGTCATGGCCCAAGATCAATCATGAGACTTGGATGTTTATCATTATCAGAAAACTCTAGATTAAATACATGCATTTAATCTTGGTTTTCATACCATTTCCACTCAATTTGAGTTAGCACCTGAAGGTAATATACCTCTTGTTAATTCTCCACTTCTTGATAATCCTTGGGTGTTAAAAATAAATCCTACCTTCCAAAACTTAAAAAATGTATGCATCTTCTATACCACCTACATACCCAATCATTACATCTAATTATTCCCCCGTTAGCGATATTAATGACAAACCAATCCAATTAAATCAACCTTCTTACCCTATTCCATCTAATCCTAAGATTACATTAGATGCCCAAACCATAGATGTACATCAAATACATTATAAATATGATCTCCATGGTAATCAAATTATTGATATTGAAGCAAATGTTGATTATTATGGTGCTCTTCCCACTTTTCCAAGTGATGAATCCATCCTTGAATTGTTTCATGCTCAAGAACCTCAACTACCTCAACAACATCACAAACTTGGTAATTTCAAGAAGAAATCCCCTTGTTTACACAACTTCATCACTAGCATTGATCCTAAACCAAATCCCATTTCCTCTTTACCTAATGCACCATATCATTTATAAGATGGAAATCTTATGCTTATCAAGGAAACTACTTAAATTGAATATGGTACCCCATCATACCCTCAACCAATTACAATCTCTCACATACTGATACCAACTAAACATGATAACTTTATCTTATTAATCAATAAATATCATGATACTTTTGCTTGGTCCTACAAGGATGTGCCCAAAATTGACCCTAAAATCATGGTGCACAACATCATCACCTATCTCGATGCTAAACATGTGTGACAAAAGCAATGAAAATTTCCACCAAAAATTGCAACTTTATGACAAATAAATCATTAAACTTCTCGATGTTAAGTTTATCAAGCCTATAGACTATTCAAAATGGATCTCAAACATTATCCCTATTTGAAATAAATTCACCATGGTCATTCACATTTGTATTGATTTCTATTATCTTAATCTACTTTTCCCAAGGACAACTTCCCTTTACCTTTCTATAGATACCATCATTGATTCCACTATTGTTTATGAAATGTTGTCCCTTATGGATGGTTTATCAGGTTATAATCAAATTCACATTGCCCTTGAAGACCAACATAAGATTACTTTTACCATATAATGTAACACCTATTGTTACGTGAAAATGCCCTTCAACCTCAAAAATGGTGGAGCTACCTATCAATGAGTGATGACCCATATTTTTCATGATATTATCTATAAGATCATAGAAACCTTGTCGATGACCTCATTGCAAAGTTTAAGAGTTGAAATACTCATCTTTATGATCTTGTTATCATTTTTAATTGCCTGATTAAATATAAATTTAGACAAAATACCTACAAATGTGTTTTTGCTATCACATCTAAAAAATTATTGGTATTCTTAGTTTCTCTTTGAGGTATTGATGTCAATACTACTAAGATCAACACTATTTTCAACATTCCCATCCATCATTCCATTCCATATATTTTCACTTACCTTGGTAAACTTGGGTAAATTAGATGATTTGTTCCCAAAGTGGCTTACTATATCTATTCTGTTAATTCTCTTCTCAATAAAGTTAATGCCCTAGAATGGACATATCCTTGTCAAAAAGAATTTGATAATATGAAAAATTATTTTCTTCACCCACCTACTCTTTGTCTTCCTTCTAATGACTGCCCATTAATATTATATACCTCTTATACACCCATATCAATTGGGGTAATGCTTACCCAATAAGATGATATTGGGAGGGAATATGCCATCTATTATATCATTTAGGATCTCATTGACAAAGAGAAATATTATATAAAAGTATAACGTGATTGCCTCGCCATATATTTTTCTATTGAAAAGATTCAACATTATATGCTTTATTAAACTACGTATGTTATCATTCATATAAATACACTTCGTCACTTCTTCTCTAAAGCCTTTCTTCCTAGAGATAGAATTGGTAAGTGGATGATCCTTCTCATGGAATTTGATTTCTAAATTATTACACAAAAAGATATCAAAGGGTAAATCATTATTGATCAACTTGTTGTAGCTCCTATCCCAGCTACTAACCACCTTCAAGATAGTCTTCCTGATGATAATATTCTCTAAATTGAAGTTCATAATCAATCCATCTCTCTTAAAGATTACTTCTATAACTTCACTTTTGATCTTGAATCAAGTAATCTTTAAGACTCCTCTATCTTCCTTGACACTAATAAACCAAAAGTATTTATCAAAGAAATTCTTGAAATTAATGATCTTTTACATGAAGATACTTGGACCCTTTATTTTGATGGTGCCAAATGCCTTCAAGGAGCTATGGTAGGATGTATCCTCACTAGTCCTCTTTTTAAAATTATCCCTTTGGAATTTTTCATTACATTAGATGTCACTAATAACATGGTGGAATATGAATCCTTAATCCTAGGCATGAGAGCTACCATTGACTTATATATCACATATATGCATGCATTGGTTGACTCCCAACTCATTTTCCATTAGGATGATGCTGATTAAAAATGTAGAATTGAAAATCTCATTGATTATCATCAAATAGCAACTAACCTTGCTGAAGATTTTGTTTCTTTTACCATTGAGCCTATTCCTTGATATCAAAATTTTATTGTTGATTCACTTAATTCTTTAGCATATTTTTTCATCCACACCAAGTTCTTACCGATTCTAGTTTTCTTATCTAAATATGAAAATCCCTATCATTTATTCAAACATAAGATTAACTCATCTATCACATTAAGGCTATCACCATTCAATAAATCCTATGGTACAAAGACATTATTTAATTTCTTAAACACCAAACCTATCCTCTAAACATTGATTCCCACAAAAAGAATCATATTCAAAAACAAGCCTTCAAATATGTCTTTTGATATAACTAACATCCTTTATTATCAAAATATTTAAGGTACCATGCTCTGTTGTGTTATGAAATAAAAGGTTCCTCCTTTTCTTGTACAAGAATATGGGGGAATTTATGGTGGCCACTATAGTGGACATACTACATCCCACAAATGCTTATGTATGGGATACTTTTTGGCCCACTCTTTAAAAGGATGCCATTGAATTTTATGAAAAGTGTAATCTTTGCCAACTCCATGATGATCTAATCCATTCACCTCTAGATGAACTTCAAACTATAGTGTCCCCCTAGCCATTCTCCATGTGGGGATTAGATCTCATAGGCAAATTACCTAGATCTCAAGATAGGCATGTCTTTACTATCACAACCACCGAGTATTTTACTAAATGGGTCAAGTCTATGCCCCTCATTAATATCACTGATACCACCATCTCCAAATTTATCTTTAATCAAATAATTTTACACTTTGGTATTCCTTATACTCTCATTTCAGATAATGGAGGTAATTTCAAAATAAAGATGTCAAATAACTTTGTGCTAAATTCAAAGTCAATCATAAATTTTCCATGCCTTATCATCCTCAATGTAATGGCCAAGCTAAGGCCAACAATAAAATTCTTAATAAAATTATCCAAAAGACAATCTATGAAACCCACATGGATTGACACCTTCATCTATATCCCGCTCTTTGGGCCTATTACATTAGCATATGCATTACCACTAGGGCGACACCATTTTTACTAGTCTATGGTTTTGAATTTGTTTTCCCATTAGAAGTTGAGCTTCCCTCTCTTTGTATCTCTCTTCATGGTATCATAACTGATGAATAATTACATGAAGCTTTCCTTCATGATTTTTATCTCCTTAATGAACACCTTCTTTCTGCCCTACAACACAATTACCAATACAAGGCCCACATTCCCAAACAACATAACAAAAGATTTAAAGTTTGCACTTTTAATGTTGGTGATCCTATCCTTAAACTAGATTATAATCATGAAAAAGAAGGTAAATACATCCAAAAATGGTGAGGCCCTCATTTAGTCAAAGACATCCTTGGTCTAAGTACCTATCGCCTTCAAACTAATGAAGGCCATATTTTCAAATAACCCACCAATGCACAATTCATAAAGAAGTATTTTACCTAAATCCTTCCCTTCTTATCATTCTTTCTATATGTTATCATTCTAACACTTTTTTCAAGATAATTACATGGGTCTCACCCTCTATAGTATTTCTCTCTTTTCACAAACCTTAGTCCTTCCTTTTGGTCCTTTGTTTTCCTCTTTATCATGAGTTGCATTGTAAAATTGTCGATAGGACCCAGTCTTCCTCATGATATTCCATTTTTGCTCTCCTTATTTCCTTTCTTTCCAATACTTTTTGGCACCCCCTCGGGTTGTTATATACTTCCCTCTACTTCACATCTTAAATCCATGATAACACTACTTTGTTTCTATTTTATCTATCTTTAGAACAAAATAATATGTTTTAGTGACTATGGATTATTTTCTGTATACCATTAATCTAAATCTCTAGACATGATTTTCTTTCTTGCTTTTTACCAATTTTCATTATTTTACTACCCTTTTTGTGGACACCTAAGTCTATTTTTACTTTCATGTTCTTTTTCCATTTTTTAGTGGGGTTGGCTTGTTACTTCTCACTCACCAATGTTATTTTCCTTTTATGAACTTTTTCCATTGATGACTGAGTAAATATTTTTATTGATCACTGATCAATATTATTTTACCATTTGTGCTTGCCCATATCTATTTAAGTAAGGATTATTATTTAATTCACATTTATGTTTGATTACCATCCTTTTGGACATGTATCCTTGGTTTGACTTAGTGAGTTTTCCTTTCTTGCTTAAGGTTTACTTGTTTGGGTTTTTCTATCTTTAGTAGCCTTGGATTTTTGGTTACCTGATTTAATCAAAAAAATTTGACTTGGTAATTTGGTCTAACACAACATTTGTCACCTTGTCTTTACCAAATTTCTAATTATGTTCCATCCACATAGCATCAATTATCTTGGATTTACTATGTTTGTTTATTTTTTATCTTTAGTTTTGTATCCTTGGGTTTGTCAAAATCAATCTCTGTACCCTCCATGATTAAAACTACAAACATAGCAAACAACTATCCAATGATAAAGGTAAGTCAAGGTACACATTTACTTTTTTAGTTATTTCCCTTTCATTCATTTAATTTTATTTATTTTTACTTTCAAATATTGTAACTTTTTTTTAGCTTCAACATTATGTGTTGTGTTCTTTCTCGAAGCACCATCCCCTATTGCACCTAAGTGACATGTGATGAGCTTTGAATGGGCCATATGTATACACATATTTTCAAACATTATCAATTACTGATACTTTCTATCTTGTAGGAACCCATCATATCTTAATGTCTCTAGTAGCATGCCTTAAGGATACACCAAGAAAGGTGTGGGCAAATCATTGGTGCTTCATAGTATTATTATCCCTATACTACCACTTTTTATCAATCCAAACATCTCCTATAAACATTCTCATAAGCTTGGACTCCTCTCTTACACCCTCATCTAGTCATTTGTTCCCTTTATTATCCCTTCCCTAGCCTAAAATACTATTTTATGGTTTATGTTACATTGTCAGCCCCATTGACCTTGTACTCTAAATGATAAAACTTATTTATAGTCTAAGTTTGCCCTTGGTTGACCTATACCAAGACCTAATCTATTTTTGTCAATAATGATATAATGGTGATTGGGTCGAGCTTCTCTGCCTAAAATTTTGGAAAGGACTAGGGTTAGATTCAACTATATAAACACATCCATTTCACCATTTGTAGACAGACAACATGAGTTAATTATTCATTTATGCTTCTTTACAATTTGATCTTCTACCAGTCTACTTGACAAGTCTTATCTTAGAATTTCTACTTGGAGAAAAATCTTGCCGTGTGTAAAAGTCTTGGATGCTTTAGCATTTCTTAGCGATCCTTGATAACCACAACAACCTCTTGCAAGGCACCTTTGGCCAAGGGATAGATTGAGTCTTGATGGGTTCATCTTCAAGGTAACTATCTCTAACTTTGATCCTCTCTTTATTAGATAGAAGTGGCATCAGTAATGGCTTCTGAATATATTTCTCTCTTCATGAATTAGGGTATTACCTATACATAGCTTAAATATAATTATCTTATGTATGTTTACTTTTATGTTTACTAACCCCATTTGATGCCACAAGCTTTGGTGAGTGCTAGATTAGACTTTTTACTTATTATTAGTTTAGTGAATATGAAAACATATGACCTAGTTAGGGTTATTGGATATTTTTGCTTGACTTGAGGATTTGTAACCCTCCCTAGTGATATTATTATGGTAAGAGATCCCTTGGCTAGGTCTATCAGATCCATGTTGGTCATGACCTCAAATATCTGATGTTTTGATAATCGAAAGTGTAAGTGGGATTTATTTACTCTAAGCTAAGATTGATTTATAGATCAGTTGCATTTCCCTTTACATACATCCTCATTCTATTTATCCACTTATACTTAACACATTCATGGGTTATGTGTACCTTATTTATGTAACTTTTCCTTTGCAATCAATATTTTAAATATATTCCTTTGTTATTCACATCACTTGTTCCACGCACTTATTAATGCAACATAATACATGTCTTGTTACTTGTTTCATTTTTCAATTGTATCACCTTACATAATCATCTTCTTGGAGCTTTCATCTTATCATTTTTACCATCACATAATTTTATATGCATTCACATGCCAAAGTGACCATTTAACCACTACTTATCTACTAAACCTCTAACATAACTCTTCCTAATATTTTCACTTATCCCAACACCATTATAAGCTAATTCATCTTTTTTATTTTCTACCTATTTCATTTGATTTAATGTCATGTTCCATATACTATATAATTTTGTATCCATTCCCTCATATAAATGATTTCCATGATGATAAACTATACAAGTAGAGATAATCTACATTAGTACCAAAACTTGGTAGCATAATCAATCCTAAATATATTTTCAAATATATAACAAAGACCATGTTATATTCCTCACCTGACTTTATTGAATGGATTTACATGATTGATTTCACTTTTTAACATAAAATTAAAAAAATCTAATAAAATAAACTACAAAAAAAAGATTTTTTTTTTTTTGGTTACAAATTTATTCTTGCATAAGACTTATTTTTTATCCCCTTATACATCTTATCAAAAATACAATTTGAGCCTATCCCCTTCAACTTTCCTTTGAGATATTTTTCTAGGGTGTAATATATGAATTTTTCCCACTTGTCTTAAGTTTATCAAGTTAACATTGTTGGGTTTCTATTTTCTAATTTACTTTGTGTTGTCAATACACTATATATGTTTTACTCTTATTAGTGAAGTTTTATTATTTTAACCTTTTCTTGGCCTAAAATTCTTTTTTATTCTAAACATATCAAAGAAAATCATCAAAGGTATTTCCTTTACTTGTACATTAACATTGCAAATTTTTATAACCTATATTTTATTTTCATCCTTCCTAAGTATTTCTATTTTTTTATGCAATTTTTCTTTACCTCGTCAACTAATAATTTCTATGAAAGGAGGAGGATACCTCTATTTATGGATTTGGTTGATTTATGATAGCTAATGATCTTGGTTGGAGATCAATTATGGATGATTTTTCCTCCTCCTTGTGATCATAGGAATCCAATAAGGAAGGTTAGAATAATGTTAGTTTAAGAAAATGAAACTCAAATAAACACACTAACACTTACACTCCTAGACTAGATACTAGGGAGAGCTTAGTAATAAAAACTAAATGAAATCACAACAAAAAAAAAAAAAAAATACAATAACTCTTTTACCTTCTATGGGAGCTCCAAATGGTTTTGTTGAGTGGCTTGCTTAGCTTGTGCATCAATAAGTCTTTGACAATGGAGGTTTTTTGGCTCCTTCTCTCCTTGGCACCTTAGCTTTGATGTTTTCTAGCTTAAGATTTTGACATTATAACACTAATGATATGAGTCTCATGGAGCAAATCCTGCATAATAATTATACAATATCTAATCTTAAAAATGAAGAGGTATGGACTTGTATTTATAGCCTTAAGAATTAACTCTCACCCAAGGTGAGTTAGGGTTGAGTTAAGGATTGGAATGGATTCAAACTAAACCTAGGTGAGTCAAATCTAACTCTAGTAGAGTTAATAGTTGTCAAGTAATTATGATTTAGAATTACTAGTCAATGCTCTCAAAATTAGATATTTTAGGATATTTTAAAAGAGTTTGACAACTCATAAAGGCAATGATAAAGGCTAGGATATTTTGAATTTCCTTTTTTAGATATTCATTAAATTCAAATGGATAATTCAACTAGGTATTTAATATGGTTTAACTTTTTAATTGATTTTTATTATCCTTTTATCTCTTTCAAGATTTGATTTAAGTGTGCAAGTGCCCCATTTAGTAGGTCTATAGGCCAAATTGATAGTTGTGATGCTACAAGGTGATTAGGGATGAACATGTGAGAGGTTTTTGTTGCATACAATATAATACCCTAGTTAGGGATGTCTCACATGATTTTGAGCTTTGATGAATGATGTGCAATAAAATTAGGGATATTTAGTGATTCCTAGGCTTAATTTACAATGTTTGGTAAAATTTGGTTTGAAGTCTAGTTAGAAACCAGTTATGGCCAATTTTAGGTGTCTAAAGTTTACCCATATTTAGTAATATGTTGTAATCTATAGGGATAATAATGTATTATCAAATAATAAAATAGGCCATTAAGAAATAAAGAAGGTAATGATTGAAGGAGAAGCTCTAAACAACATTTGGGAAGGCTATAATGATGCCCCCTTAAGGGAGTGGCTAGCACATATGATTGATGGATGATCCCTTGAAAAGAAGCAAGAAGAATAATGAAATCAACCCATGGTTCAGATTAATCAAATCAAGAGAATTCTTGCATGCATTGATTTAAAAAGTACTAATTTACCCAAAGGCAGTTATAATTAATAACAAATGTTGAGACACTAATTTTCCCAAAAATGATTATAATCAATGGCACATGAACATATCCTAATAGGGTAGATGAATTGAAATAATGATTTTCCCACAAGTGGTTATAATCATTAAGATGACCTAGATTAAATAATGATTTTTGGTTGTACCCCAGTATGGTAGATTGTCAAGCATAACTCAAGGATATAACCTATCATACAAATTAAAGATGATTAGGTACAAGCATAGATGTGATGGTCTAATGACTGAAGAATCCACAAATAACAAGCACATGAGGATACACAAAGTGATGAAAGAGATGATTTAAAGATTAAAGGTTGCCAAGCTAACTCAAGATATGCCATGTATCTAAGCGCTACCTACATAGTCAAAAGGGACCTCAAGCCAATGTAGTTCACCCAAAAGTGAGAGAAAATGGAATGAGGCATAGAATAATAAGAAGTGATCATGTGAATGATATGGTTTTACCTACCAATGCATAGATGTTCATCCTTATTAACATTGATATAACTAGAATGGTTAAGGGGTTGATTGGATCAATGAGGGTGGGAGGATTTACCAAGGTGAAGTAGGAGAAGTTTTTATGGCACCATTACTTATAAGATTTATTGAGCTGATTTTTTCTATAGTTCATGGTGATATGCACCATGATATAAAATACCATGATGACAATGTTGTAATATGTAAAAAGACTGACTCCAGATCTGATAAATAGTTAAAAATAATACACTAATGATAAAAACCATGATAAAAATATTGATGTATGAATATGGATAGACTAAATAATAATTCATAAATAATCACCCAATGAACACATATAGACTGAGTCAAGTCACAACAACAAAATAAAATAAACAAGTAAAAAAACATACAAATACACAAAAAGCTTAAAAGTAAAAAACAACAAAAATCATCTTCTCATTAACCAAGTCAATATCTACGTGTGAAGGCTCAAGGGAAGGATAAATAGGTGGTGCCCCCCTAAATAATGATACATACAAATGGAAAGTCACACCCCCAATGGTATTAAAATGGATTAGAATCAATAATGGATTCATCCTAGTAGGGTAGATCAAGGATGATTGACTAGGTTTTATTAGGATAAATATTTTGAGATTTTAAGGCTATATATCTCTCTAGGAGATGGTGAGCTGATTTTTGTAAATGTTTTTGGAATTTTGAGGTATCTTAACTAGTTATATATTTATAATAAATGACTCGTAAAATGATGAGAGTGTTTGTCTTAGGTTTCTTTAAAAATGAGAAGAGCATATGGAAAAGGGGGAGTGAGTTGACCTCAACATGAGTCGAGCATGACCTATAGAGTCCCATTAAGACCTAAAGTCACAATAGTTATTCTAAAATAAAAGGTGATGAGATCCAACTAGGTAATAACAAGTTCACAAATAAAGGCAAATGATAAGGCAAATAAATATAGTAGTGGCAAGGTGATGCAACAATGCATGGTAAAGGTATTTTTTCTAATTTTCCTATTGGTGGTTATAATTAGGAAACAACAAAATAGGTCTATGATACTAATTTTCCCATAGGTGGTTATAATTAGTAACACAAGGTGGGATACTAATTTTCCAATAGGAGGTTATAATCAATGGCACCAGTTAAATGTATATGAAAGATAACTTGCCAAATCTATTGTCACACTACTTTCATAAATTATCATTTAAACACAAAAATCTGAAACTACTAAAACTAGATTGGAATCCCCTTGTAGAAGGTGTAGGAAGAACCAAAAGAACCAAGATCAAAAGGGTTAGGTAGGGTAACTAAAAACATGTTTTGGTTAGTAGTAAATGTATAGTGAAATGGCATATGATATGACACAAAGAATATGATAGAATGGCAATTGGATATAATGGCAAGAGGGTTATCCCCAAGTGATAAGGTGAGGTAAGTGGCAAGGTATGAAACAACGGTAAGAGGAATGGAAAATGAAAATGACAAGGTAAATAGAAAATGTCAATGAAAATGTTTTTGTTGTTATTACTGATGTGGAGATGCATGTCTTGATCAGAAAATGATATAAATATACTAATCAATCATGTAAATTTATAGCCCACACATCTTCTAAATATATAGATTTAGACTCCAAGAATGTTTTTGTGATATTCACTAGTTGTTGATTTAGTTTCCTTCAAACATTGAGATAAGATGTCTTTGTATATTCTATAAAGGAAAGTGCATCTATGGATGGTAAATATGGATAAATATTGAATAAAAGGTTTGATTTGGAAATGTAAAGGTGAATGATAATGAAATGTATAATGGTTGGGAAACAAATGAATATCATAATTTTCAATCACACATAATGTTACTGATTCCATATTTGACATAATTTTAGATGTGGTGGACCTAAAAACTTTTGAATATTCTCTTGATAAGACCACTAGATTATTTTGTTATTTGGGCTTGAGAGTATCTACCATCTAATTATAATTAGGATTGGAAGCTGTATTGATGTTACTTTTGATAATGTTTTCATCAAGTAATGAAGAACTATTGTGCTCATCTATTGGCACCTCGATGAGGTTTTCACCAATGAAGTTATCTTGATTGTCCCATAGCGCCTCCAGAAAGGTTTCACTAAGGAACACTGAATTTGAATTTGATTGTCCACTAACAGCTCTAAAAAAGTTTCACTGGAAGATTATTCTTCTTTTGCATGAATGTGGTCTTGGTCCCCTTCATATCCTTCAACTAATATGTTGCCATGGATGTAGTTTAATAAGGTGTGATTCTATTAGTCATAATTTAAAATTTTGAGAGGTGGAATGCCAATATAATGGCTAGGTTGGTAGGTGTTAATGGCATGTGGAAGAGTAATGGAATGGGAAGAGGCAGCACAATCCTCATAGAAGATACTAGGATAATTTGTGTCAAAGCTAAAGTAATCATCCTCAAAAATTGTATAAGGATAATAAATGTATTAAAATTTATTTTCAAGGCATGCATAACCAATATTATAACTGTCACAAATGCATTCTAATTCTGAAGCTAAGTTTGATTCAAGGGACTCTGAATCCAATGTTGAGACTAACATTGATTCTACTTCTGATGTTAAATATATTGTCGATTCAAGAATAGAACCTAACTTCAATGTTTATTCTTCATCTTGTGTGGATGTTTCTACAATGATGTCTTATTGAGTTTTTGGTATTGGACAAGTAATAGGATGTGATGGCATAATGGGCTCTTTTAAAATAAGCTCAACTAAGAAAGATTTCATAAAGACTATCTTATCAAATTAAGACTTCTCAACAATGGGAAAAAGTTAAAGAGATAAATCCATAGATATTGGCTTATAAAAGGGAGGGTCTTTAAAAATAGGACAATCATTGAGATAATGATTTGCCCAAAGAGGTTATAATCATTAAGAAATAACTCAACAAAGACTGGCTTGTCAGAGTGAGACTCCTCGATAATGGGTAAAGGATCAAAAGGTGATTCATCATAGGTTGACTTGTCATACATATGTGTTTCAAAAAAAACATCATGGATTGGTTAGTTCTCTTGGCTTTGGTTTACAATCAATTGTAAAATATTAGTTTTGAATATATCTTGCCTTTGAATGATTGGATCAGTTGCAGAGGTACTAATTGGCTCGATTTGGGCTGGATGATTAGCATGGGTTTTCTAAAATGGGGAATGTTAAAAATGAAGGGAAAATGGATAGTGGTTAGATAATGATAGGATTATCTATAATGGGCTTAACAAAGGTTGGTTACTAGCCTAGGATAGTGACTATGACCCATCAAGTTGTATTTGGATAACTTTATTGGGATAACAAGATACCATACTTGGAAGGGCCTAGAATAGTAATGGTAGGGAATTAAAAAGCTTGCTTTCTCACACAAACCAAAGGATAAGGTCCTAGAATGGTAATGGTAGGGCTTATGAATCTTGGTTGTGAAGTATGGTTGTTATCATGAGCCAAAGGATGAGGTCCTAATATAGTAATGGGAGGGCATTGTGAAGTTTGGTTCCTCACACAAGATAAAATTTGAGGTCCTAGAATGGTAATCCTTATATGTTGTGGATCTTGGTGGCTTGTGCAGTCTGAAGGAGGGTTAATGATATAGGTGGGGGATCGGGCACTATGAGTGGTGAGATGGTGAACATTGTACGTTAATCAGACCAAAGAAGGTACCACTACATATTACCCTTGAGGATCTTGGCTTTGTTTCCTATATTGAAGATTATAAGGAGGATAAGGATTTGTATCACAAATAACATCATCCCAATAGGGGTCTTGAACAAAGCCATCATATGTGACCACATTATCATAACCTAAATTATACATGGCTCCACTATGAGTGTAATGAGACATATCTAAGTCAATGATAAATGTTTTGAAAAAAAGCCTAGATTTATATAAACTCATAAAAACATTTTGCAAAGGATAAAAGGTTCAAACCTAGTCTAAGTTAGTTGAAAAGTGTAGTTGTATCTCCAAAATTTCTATGCTAAAACTTGGTATAAAATTATAACATCAACTATCTAATGTTAAATGTCTCATAGAAAAGTTCAAGTGGCTGAATAAAAATTGGCATGCCAAAATTAAGTCCAAATTATTCCAAACAAGTCTAATCTAAAGAAATTAAAAGTTTCTATATCTTTCAAAGAAGGGACAAAAGTTAAACTCAAAACATGCATATGTTAGGTCTTTTAAAAAGGCACAAAATATAGAATCTTAAACAAATTAAGGTATGATATTTTAATCTAACAAATTTGAAACACATTGGCATAAACTAGGCATTTGGATTTAAACATGAACTTGGTTAATTGGCATAAGGCATTAAACTCTAGGCATATGAAAGATAAACTATTTCTTCCAAGTCTAGGCATAACCAATAGATTTCAAATTGAATAAATAATTAACCTAATTTTCATAACCCAAAAGAGAAAGAACGATGTCTAGGCTAAAATTACACAAGGCATATGTAGAAATCAATCAATGTGTAGATTTGAACTTGTCAAGGTTAATTTTGAACTCATTTTTATAAAACTAGGCTTCTTTAAACAAACAACAAGCTAGTTAAGAATAAACAACATAATGACACTAGGTAAAAAACCAAAAGGCATACATGGCTTTGGTTTTGAAAGTGTAAATTTGGACACAAGGCAAACAAGTCTTTGAAACAATTCGAGTAGTGTAATGAAACTATCACACTATAAATATGTAACAAATAGTTTGTTTCAAGACTCAAAGGCACAAAATTCAAAATGAATTGGGTAGCATAACGACACCCTTTTCTATCAAGTGACACACACACACACAATATTTATCAAAATATTAAGGCAAAGGTATGGTGTTAAATGGGTGGCGTAACACCTCTCAAATAAAGGAGTGATTTATAAACAAGACTCATTTTGATGTGGTATAACAAACAAATATTTTAGACTCAAAATCATGTAAGAAAGGATAAAATGACATAAACACCTAAGTGTAACATCCTAAATCCTAAGACTGACAAAGTTGCATAATATTGTCTAATTTTATTAATATGCTCACTCTTGAGAGGATTTTCATTGTTAATCCAAAAAGTAAAAGTACATGAAAAGTAGGGTTTTTAGGCCCTCTCTACTTTCAATATTTTTTATTACAACATGGAACTTTGCGCTACTCACCCTGCATCAATAATATGTCTATGGTAAGTGGGGTTGTTCTAAACTATCAATTTGTGCACGTTTCTAGATGGTCCTAAGTGTGGCTAACACAATGTATACTCATGTTAATTAGATATACATCAACTATATTTTTGTGAAAAGGTCTTGTCATTTTCACAACCACTACATCCATCACTTAGTGTAGTGTGATGTCTAAGTTTCCCCTATGTTTTGAGTCCAAGTACTACTAACAAAGCTTATTTTAACCACTCAAAATAAGTGTCCTAGTGGGTCACCCTAAATTATATATACCCCACCATGCAATGGGGTTGAAATGATGCTAGGAGATGAATTCTCATGTCAACACTTCCCTAGAGAACCCATGAGGAGGCGATGAACTCCCACTCATAAGCTAAAATGCATGAAAAATAAAGACAAGTTAAAAGACTTTAGGATCATTTTTGGATCACCCAAATAATATAGATTTGAGGAAGACCTTAATGACATTATTTTCATGTTTTTGGAATAAAATGACAAAGGTAAAAAATGAGTGTTTTTAGTCACCCAAGTTACCTAAAGGGGATGGGGGGAGAGCATATGCATGTCACTTAGTTTTCTAGAAACAAACAACTTTCAATAAATAAGCATTAAAAAAAAAAATCTTAGGAGCATGTAACTGAATATGAAGTTCATTTTAGTGAACCAAAATGAGATGTGCTATAATTTTTTTGGCCCCTTGGCATTTGTTGATTAATAAACATTTTTTAAATCTTTAAAAATAACTAAGGAAAAAAGAACTAAGTTCGTATTAAACACCAAAGATGAAGTTTGAAAAATTAAATAATGTTTAAACATGGCCTTTTCCACCTTAAGACCTATATTTTAATAGAGGGTTTACCTATTTAGAAGCCTAGAAGTGAATGAGAAAATAATGTTTTGAAACGAGCTCTCATGTTTCTCTATTTTTGTCTCAGAGAGATCGACGTCAGTCCATGCAGGGATCAATGTTAGTCTACAAAGGTTAACATCAATCAAAATATAGGGGTTGACATCATTTTATAGAGATTGACATTAGTTTCTATAAAAACAAAAAAATGGGTTATTTTCACAAAAATATTGTCAGTGAAATGAGCTTAAAATTAATAATTATCACAAGACCCTATCATGGAATGTTTAGATAGACAATATTCAAGCTCTTAAACACATAATGAAAATAAAAAAACTTTGTAAAAATTTTTGCAAATCATGTTCTTGTCATGCTCTATTCTTCACATAGGGGTCAATGTCAATTTTGGTAGGATGAACATCTGTTTTGGAGAATCTCTATCAGTTTCTATGTAACCTATGTGTTGTTAAAAATAGAATTACATGAAAAACAAAGTTAAAACTCAAATTTAAATGATTCATAAGCATTCATTAGAAAAACTGAGAGATGCATATTAGTCTCCTTGCTTGTATGGGATGCTTGTGGTCTCATCAAGAGTACCATTTTATGATCATAGGAATCTAAGAAGGGAGGTTAGTATAGTGTTGGTTTAAGCAAGTGAAATTCAAATAAACACACTAACACTTACACTCCTAGCCTAGATCCTAACGAGAGCTTAGTAAATAAAACTAAATGAAAAAACAAAAAAAATATAAAATGCAACAACTCTTTTACCTTCCTTGGGAGATCCAAATGGTTTTGTTGAGAGTCTTACTCAGCTTGTGCATCAAGAAGTCTTTGACAATGAAGTTTTGTTAGATTCACCTTTCCTTAGCACCTTGGTTTGGTTGCTTGGCTTAAAAATTTGGTATGGTAACATTACATGCAAGGCTTTTCTGCATCTATTTGTGCATTATTATATTATACCAATATCTTTTATACATCAATGGGTATGGCCTTATATTTATATCCTCAAGAATTAACTCTCACCCAAGGTGAGTTAAGGTTGAGTTGAGACTAACTCCAATTGAGTTAAAATTTATCATGCAATTATGACTTTCAGTTACTAGTCATAGTGATCAAATTAGATATTTTGAAATATTTTTAGATATTTTGAGATATTTTGACAACTCATAAAGGTAATGATGAAAGGCTTGATATTGTGATTTTTGGAATTTCCATTTTTAGATATTCATTAATTATAAATGGATAATTCAACTAAGAATTTAATATTATTTAATTGATTAATTGATTTTTATTAGTCTTTTTGTTCTTTTAAAATTTGATTAAGTGCCCTACTTAATGGGTTCGTAGGGCCAAATTGATAGTTGTTATGTCACAAGGTGATTGGGGGTGAATACATTGCCAAAATTTAGATATTTAATGATTCTTATGCTTAATTTGTAATGATTGGTAAGAATTAGTCTAAAGTTCAATCATAAGCTAGATGTAGCCATAATTAGGTGTCTACACTCCTCATAAGTGAGGATGATTGAGTGTGTAAGAAGAAAGTTGGAGTGTGTAAGAGGATGCAAGGATGAAGGTTTGGAAAGTGTAATATCATGTCATAACTCTTGCTTCCAAAATTTCCTATTTGCATTGAATTTGCCTTGGAAAAGGAAGGATGATGGAATTATGTGGGGATTTATTAGATTCAAGAATTTATATGAATACAAATTTCTAAAAGCTATAGAATTTATCATCAGAGAAGGATTAGGTAACTGATTTGGATTAATTAGCTAATGGAATAAGATGTGATCTTTTTGAATTAGAGATGTTTGAAGAAGATATCATTACTTGATTAGGGAGTGATGAATAGTGTTTAGAATAGGGATGTTAGTGTGGATAGAAGACCAAATTAGATGATTTAAGGGTGATGTTAGTGTAGAATTAGAGGATAGTTAAAATCAACATGAATTGTCCAATTTTAAGTGTCTAAATTTTTTCCCTCTTTGAAAGGGTGTTGTGAAACATGATGGGTGGAGTAACAACTTTTAAAATAAAGAAGAATATTAGAAAAAGGTGGATGAAAGTTAGATGATGATGGATGAAACAATGTGATGGATGATGCCACCTCAAGAGGACATGTAGGGAGGATGGATGTGAATAAGCTCTAAAAAAAGAGAGGAAGAGGATATAAAGGAAGAGTCGAGATATTGGAGAGATGAGATTAACCCATGGATAAGATGAACTTACTTGAGCTAAGGCTTACATGCTTTGATTTCAGATGATGATGGATTAATTTTAAGCAAGCATGGAAGATTTGGAAAGGATACATCCCAATAAAAGTTTCAAACTTTAAATTTCCCCAATTAGGGTGGATTTTGGAATGAAATATCCTAAAACTTTATGGGATTAGATGTGGGAATGATCTATCTTGATGATGAGCTACAGACTTGACTTCCTTAGTAGGGAAGAAACTATGAACTTGGATTGGATGTATGGTTGATTAATTAATTAATTGATTGATTAATTTATTTATAAGCATAAATCAATAATTTGACCTATTACATGAATAAAGTATGATATGATCACATTAAGGGATGATATTGATGATTATATATATTGATGTGTATGGAATTGATGATGGTATCAAAACTTTTCAAAGAATTAAGAAGCCATAAAAAAATTAGGCACATGAGGATGCCCAAAGCATTTTAATAATGTTTTGATTAGACATGGATTAATAGTTAGAATAAATGTATTTTAAAAGATGAATGGAAATGAAAAAAATAAGAAAAGGAAAGGCCAATTTAACCTTAGAAACTCCATGTGACTGAGAACTTCCTACATAGTCTAAATGGACCTCAGACTGATGTAGTTCTCTCAATAAGGGAAGAATGTGATGATAAATGACTAGATGAATATATTATTTGACCTTAACTTTGTTGAAAATGGATAAGATTACTTGTTTTGAAAATTATATGATTGAGAGATGGAAATATTTTTCAAGGTGATATATTGTCATTTTAACGCATCTCCACATATATTTTTCAATTTAATTTTTGATATTTAAAATTATAATATACACCATGATATAAAACACCATGATAACTTAGTTTTAATGTGAATGAGGATTGAATCCTGATCCAATAAACAAGTGATAAAAATGCACCATGCTATGGAAAAATCATGATGCAATATCGTCATATGTTGATGTATGAAATCAAGTATAAATGCATGATAGGAGGCATCATGACATATAAAAACCATGATGACTTTATTTTCACATGCATATTGATTGATTCAAATCACAACAAGAAAATTAAACAAACAAGTAATCAAGCAAACACACACAAACTTAAAAACAAAATCAACATAAAGCATCTTGTCATTAATCAAGTCAAAATCTACGTGAAAGCTCAATGAACATGATAACTAGATGGTGCCTCAATAAAGGGCACATGAAAGGGGATGGATTTAAGAAATGACACATCCCAAAATATCTATAATGATTTGATTAAAAAGTGATCAAGTTTTATGATTAGATTTAGGACAAGATAACTGTTTTTGGATTTTTGTGGCTTTATATCTCTTTTTGGTATTTTTTTTTCTAATTTTGAGATATTTTTTAGATTATCAAAAAAAATTATTTTTTTATTTAATTATATTTTAATATTTCTAGGATTATCTAGTGTTTATGATTTTCCAAAATAAGTATATACAACAGGTCAATAGCAAATGGAAAATTTGTTCTAGCAACGAGATGGGAAAGGATGTAGGATGGAACAGATTAAAGATTTCAAATTCAAGATGATGATATATGATATTAGAAAAGTATGGGGAATGATTAAGGATGATTAGGGATGGATTATGGATCTCTAGGGACCATGTCATGTGGGAACTATGTGTCTCATCATAAAAGTGTTATTCAATGGATTATGCCAAGATAATTTTAGAACAAGTCTCAAGACTTTTTGCACTTCCTTATCAAGGTTAAGATGGGAAGAAAGGATAGACACAATAGGATGGATATGAGGATGATGTATGATTATTTGGATGGATAAGGATGGTTGAATTTAATTTGGAAGAGATATGCAAGATGAAGGATTTAGATGGAAATAGGGTTGCCCCTAAGTTTCAACTTACTTTCAGACATTGGATTATTTACACATGATGCTAGAAACCAATTTTCATCATGGTTCTTGTTTAAAGTGTCATAAACATGATTTTCACCATTGGATAGATTATTTCTTTCTTTTTTTATATTGGTTTTGGTTTTGAATTTTTTCCAAATTTATTACTACAAGATGGGATACTTTAGTTGTGTGCTCTAGTGATGTAATCATGAACTTTGTTGATTTCAAAATTATCTTATTCCAAATTGATCTAGATGTCATCATAGCTCCTATGATAGAGGGTGTTGCCAAGGATGGAGAAGTGGAAGGCATATTGGATGGAGGAAGCTTTGTTGATTATGTGAAGGATTTGGAAGGGTAGAATGATTATGATGTGAAGGGGGATTAGGACCAATAATATCATGTGTTATGATATTAAAAGTGTATGTTGGTTGGATGTTCAAGTGATTTTCTATTATATGTATGGTGTTGGTAACTTGTCATATGTAATTGTCTTGCAATTATGTTGACATAGAAGGGAGAGTGATTTTTTCATCCCTTGCTACCTTTAAAAGGTTTTCACCAAGGGATTCACTTTCTTGATTTTCTAGACTTTGATTTTTATTGGGGCCGATAGTGCCTCAAAGAGGTTTTCACTAAAGGACCTTTATTTTCTATTTGATTCTGCTTTAAATTATCCCATAGTGCCTCAACAAGGTTTTCACTAGGGGATGTTAATTTCATATTTTAATTTGTTGTATTGTTGGATGTTGATGTTGCTTTATGCTCTTTTGGATAGATTCCAATCATGAATTCTACCATTTTTTTATTATAATGGAAGAAGGTTGATGATAAGTGATTTTTTTGGTCTCAATTGATAGGTATGTGACATTAAATTTTAATATGGTAGAAATGATGGATGGCATTAATAAGAAGATTAGTGGTAGTGCAGTCCTCATAGGGACTATGAATGGGTCCTATTTCAATAGTGTATGAGGCTTTTTCATAACATATTTAAGTTTATTAGAAGATGGTTTGTACCTGATGTCATGAGATCCTTTGTGTGATGTACATATATGGGTTCTATGATGCCTTACTCATGGAGGTTGAGGCCTTTCTCATTATAGTTTATGATTTTAAGGATTATAATCATTATAGGATATTTACTACTTTAGAAACAAGTCATAGTGTTGTCTCTATATAACCATGTATGATTATTACTGATGAGATCATCATTTTTGAGGAGGTTAGATTTGACAAATGAAGTCTTGATGAACTAATAACATGTTGATGTTGATATTGGTTCTAATTCTAATGTTGATGTTGGTTTGCTATTTAGGATGGGCCTATCCACATGGAAGGCATTTTTATGTTTATTTTCTACAAGTGCCCCTATAATTGAGTCATGTGGTGTTGGGTGATGGAAGGTTCAATATGTGATAAGAGATTGGGTGATATTCTAGTGATGGTGTCATCAAAGATGGTTTCATCAAAGACTGGTAGTTCATAAAATATAGGTTGGTCAAAGATAGGTTGACCAAGGATGGGTGATTGGCCAAATGATGGTTCATCAAATATTGGACCATCAAATAAGGGTTATTTTTAAAATATGGAAGGGCTAATAATGTGTGGAATTGGTCAAATATGGGTGATTTGACAAAAAATGGATTCATTGAAGATAGATTGGTCAAGGATAGAACAACTATCTTGACCTGTACTTAGAATTTGAGGAGTTTGATTTTGATTTAGAAATAGATCTTGGAATATCCTTAATGGATTATTCTTATACCTAGATGTACCCTTTTCTCACATAAACAAATATCCTTAAAGGGGTGATGGTAGAATATGATTAGTTGTGGCTCTAAGGCTAGATTAGTTATGGATGTATGATGGTTAGATTATGAAGTTTAGGATATTAGATTGGTGGTTGAATGACAAATAAGGGATGTTAGGTGGGATACCTATTATCTAGGCTATTGGAGTTGGTAAATGATGTTTTTATGTTGGGATAGTGATGCTAGAACTAGATAAGGATTGTGAGGGATATCAAGATTTGAATGGTCATGTGGGGATTTGGATATCCAATGTCAAATGCCATTAGGTCTATATTAGACTTAGATTTATATTTGGAATGATTATGATTTATCAATTAATCTCAATTTTGATTTGTGTTTGATTGGTTTTGATTAGGATTTTGTTTGAATTGATTTGGATGAGAAAAATGATGGATATTATGATTTTTGTTGATTCCAATCAATAGGTGTGGGAGAATGAATGGAAAGATTATGATAAGATTTGATTGGATGGTGGTTCATTTGTAATTAATCTTATCTTTATGATTAATTTGGATTGATTTTAACTAAGTTAAAGATGGATTGGAATTGATTTAGGACATTTAAATTTTGACTTGGATGTTTGAATCATTGACTTGATTTGACTTTTAAATTTTACTTTGTCCAAGTTGGAGGTTTGATTTTGATTTGGATTAGTTTTGAATTTGATTTTGATTTAACTTATTCAAAGTTGTATGTTTGTCTTTTGAATTTGACTTTAAAAAGTTGACTTATAAAGATTTGATTTGATGTTTGATTGTGTGTTTGACTTGAATAATTGATGTTTGACGTTCTATGTTTGAATTTTCTAATGTTGACTTGGAATGGTTTAAATTTGAATTTTTGAATTTTGGGATGTGAATAATTAATATTGGATGGATTTGATATTATTTGAAACATTTAAGGTTTATAACCAATAAAGGTCATAACAATCAAATAAAAGCACGCAAGTGAAAAGCCCTATCCATAGTATAAAAGGTGTGAAAAGCAACTAGTAGCCCACACATATACTCACATCAAGTGGTGAATAGATTGGTCTCCCAACCCTCACTCCATGGACATACATTATGAGTATCTTCATGGAGTTTGGTTCCCCTTTCACTACTATGTTTTTGTAGCCAATAGGTCTTGAACTTGGTCTAGACAAGGATTTATAGTTATGTCCCCTATATACCTCAAGGTATGATGGGTCCCAAATACATGGAATAGGTGATTAATGGGATGTATGAGAGAGTCTAGTCCCTTTATGCCCACTCCATCCATAGGATTTTAGTGTAGTGTTGTCATAAAATCATTCCTTAAGGGGTGTTGTCAAGTGCCTATGTATTGAAGTATGAAATCCTCTCACTTCATGGTGTACTTAAAACACGTATCCATTTTGTTAGTAATGAAAACCCCTCCCTAATTTATATACCTTACCAAAACATAGGGTTGGTCCTAATGTTAGGGATATAAATCTCAGTCACCAAACCCTAAATAATTACACTTAGGGATCAATGTGTAGTCACACAACCAAAATAATAGAGAATTGCATTATTTATGATTCTAAAGATCACCCAAAGGTGTGAGGGAAGAGTATACATAGAATCTATTTTGTATTAATATACATATATATATATATATATGCATATATATATACATATATATATATATATATATATATATATATATATATATATATATATAAGTTATTTATTATTCCCAAGAATATCCTTATGGTATAAGGGAAGATCATACAAAATTTTAGATTGCACAAATACACACATAAGAAAATAGTCAACATAAATGTAAGTCATTGAAGATCAAAATATGTGTTCAATTCGTAAGCCCAAAAATAAATGTAAGATCTTGTTTGTTGAATTAAGTCATTGATAGGAGAAAAACTTCATTAATAGATCAGTAGTTTTTAAAATATTTGACAAGTGTAAAATTTGGCACAAAATTATTTAATCGCAAACTATCTATGATTCTATTGAAGTCAAAATGATTTCGTCAAAACACAGGCTGATTTTGTCAATCCCTAAAAAACATAAAAACGTTCAAATACAGAAAAATAATGATTATGTCAAGATCTAAGTGATTTCACTAAGACATGGGTCTATTTCACTATCCTTGACAACACATACAATTAGTAAAAATAAAGATTCCACCAAAATCAAAGAGATTTTGTCACTTTTTATAAATAAAAATTTAGTAAAACAATGATTTTAATACTCTTTTTATTAATTATGCCAAACTAAGGGGTTTTCCACCACTCCCATTTTTTAATGGTTGTATGTGTCTTTTTAATACCCTAATTTTTTTATATATGATCTGACAAATAGACACCTGATTCAAAAGTTATGAACTCCAAAAGGTATGTAATGCAAATAGAAAATATTGTGAATTCTCCAAATTATAAGGTGATTCTGCCAAACTTTAGGTGATTCCACAAAAATTTAGATGATTATGATCAAATTTAGACAATTATATCAAAATTTAGGTGATTTTGCCAAAATTTGGGTGATTCTGCCAAACTTTAGATGATTTTGCCAAAATTTAAGTGATTCCACCAAAACATAAATAGTAGATTATCCACCAAAACTCAAGGTGAATCTACCATTTTTTTTATGGTTATACTAAGATAGAAGGAAATTCCACCAAGAATATGGGAATGAAGATTTCAACAATTTAAGGGAAAATTTAGAGGAATTTTGGCTAGAATGGTATGGAACTATTAGATAATCAGGATTGAAAGAATTATAAGGGAATTGTGCGGTATGAAATGTCTCACTAGGAATACCATATGTAAAATCATGCAAAATAGTGGTTACTTTGTTAGAAAATAAAAAATAATAAAATTATGCTCATTTAATAAAATATCCTTAGATTGAGCAATAAAAGGATGAAAACAAACATGTGATTACCTTCACTTACTGAAGATAACCTTGCTCATCCTCTTATCGATTGGATGTACTCTAAAGTTATGGTTGTGATTTAAATTCTTGGTGGATGTGTATGATCAAATAAAAAGCATAACCCCCTTGAAAATGGATGATTTTGGCTTGATGTAAGATTGGTTCTCCAAAATGGGATAACTTCATTGTGATATTAAGATTTGCTAAGCATGGAAGAATAACCCTTTATTTATAGTTTTGGTTTATTGATGAGATCCATTGACCTTGGTTGGAGTTCAATGGCTAAGGATTGGTCCTCCTCATATGTGAAAAGGATTGAGTGTGTAAGAAGAAGATTAAAGTGTGTAAGAGGATGCTGGATTTATGAATTTAGATAAATATGAATTTCCAAAAGCTATGGAATTTCTCATTAGGGAAGGATTGGTTAATTAATTTAGATTAATTAGCTAATAAAATAGGATGTGAATGTTGTGGGATTTGCTATAGTTGGTCATGACAAGATTAATCAATTGGGGGGTGAATAGTGGATTGGCTAGGGATGTTAGTGTGGATATTTCAACTTTTTCTTAGTACTTATTTCATGATTAATTTTCTATTTGCATTTGAGTCTTGTGCTTTAAGTCTTTCTAAGTTTGATTTTTTTTGTCATGTGTTGACACACATCACAATGTTGTAAATAATAAAATATTATTGTATATGATAAACTAGTCTTTTACACTTGAAAAATGTCACTCATGGCTCAACCCTTCAATTCAAGACCTTCCCTTTGCCAAAAAGCTCATGTTTGCCATATCATCATGCCTAAATCCTTATCCTATAGTCCAAACATGATATTATGATTATTTAAATCACTTGTAACCCATAGTCTACATAAAACGTAATTTATATTCTACTTTAGAAGTTACATATCTTTAACAATTTTCTATCCTCGTGGACACTACCATCCATACTCGGACACTATCATCGATACTAGTGTCCCATATCTAACATTAGTATCTAAACCTTACATTCGATCAAATTTGAAAATATTTAGAAATGTAAGGGTCGACCTATTTGTCTTAATTAACCCTACCATGAGATCATTTCAAAACTTATGGTAAAAACACAAGTAAAATACCATTCATTATGATCAAGTATAAATCAAGCACACATATATCTTATACCATGTAAAATCACTTCTCAAGCTTACAAAACTGTGTTATTATTTCCTATATCCAAATCATTCATAGGATAATTATTCTTATAGGTCAAAATCATTCAAATAGTATCCCATGAGTGGTACTTTTCAAATTACCAGATAGATTACTACATGTACTTACATATAACATATTTCACAATTATTCATACACAAGCCCACATAAGGGGAATAACTACATCAGTCTGAGGCACTCTTCAAAGTACATGGATATGTAGATAATGTCCATTGATAGAGGAATATTTAAAGTCTTCTAAAATTTAATTGAGCCCATTAACCCTCATTTTTCAAGGTGACATGCCAATTTGGAGGATATAGGGTTTGAGCAAAAGATTAATATCTAGTTATTATGTGTATGATATAAGTTGATAGTCTACAAGGTGATAGTTAAGTCCAACATGTGCAGATATTCATTCCATGAAAGTATTAATATTTTTAACTAGATAGAAGCATCAATAATAGTGTTTATATCTTGATGATAGTGCCCTAATTGACAAAAAACAAATATCTAAAATCTGATGAATCACTACAAAGCATCATTATATCTTCTCTTATAATTTGAAAGGATCCTCCCACAAAAAATTAATGAAAATGCATGAAATAATAGATTTATATAATTAGCAGAAGTAATAAAAGGATTATATTGTTCACAGAACACTTCGAGGGGGTAACCTCCTTTGAGAAAGCTCAATACAATAAATTCATGGATGCCTTTATTGGCCTCAACATTTATATATTATGTCTAATCTAATAAACTACTACTTCCCATGAATGTGGGATAAAAAAAATGCTTACGAGATGAATTAAAAAGGATATGAATCCATAAAAATTAATATACTAACAAAGTAAAGAGAAGGGGTCACACAGGTTCCTAACATCCCCTCCCTCTTCAAAAAATCTTTGTCCTCAAAGCTTCAAATGTGGTAATTGGTGTCAAATCTGAAAGAGTGGTTCCCATTTTGCATCCTCAAGTTGCATTATGTGCCACTAAATTAATACCTCTATGATGGAGTGGAAGTGAAGTTGGCATGTGCACCTACCCAAGATTGCCTCTAGCTCAAGAAGGATGGATCCTTCATTATCAAGTTGTGGTAAAATAGTCTGCATTCGATGTTCATGCCAAGAACTTTATTCGAACAAGAAACATGAAATACTAGATGAACTCAAGAAGAAGGTGGGAGCTCTAAATTATAATCAACTGACCCAATATTTTGGAGAACCTTATATGGCCCATAGAACTTGGGAACCAAACCATGATGCCCTTTGATTTTTAAGGAGGATTGCTTGTATGGTTTCAGGTGAAAAAAACCATATCACCTACTTGAAAGGTGCACTCAGAATGGTGTTGATGAGCCTGTTGTTTATTTATATTTTGTACCATATGAAGATTGTCTTATAGGGTGTTGAGGATCTGATCTTGGGTTTAGAGAAGCATGTCAACTGCTTAAACTATTAAACTACTGAGAGTGTATGGAAGGAACACTAGTGGTGCTTAACCATAGACTACTTCATATGGAGTCATTTTAGTTGAAGTGTGGTGGGAGGTATTGTACCACCATTTAGAAAGAAGAAGCCACTTTTCCCACTGGTGTTGTTTTTATGAGGTGAAGCACCAAAGGAAAGGTTCCAATAATATATTGACAATTTCAATCTAGCCATCTATTTGTGGATGATACCTGAAACTCATCTTTAATTGGGTGTCAGCATTGAAATAGTTCTATCCAAAAATGGTTGGTGAAGGTTGCATCATGATCTAAGACAATGGAAGAAGGAATGCCATAGAGATGGAAAATTTGGTCCAAGAAAATTTATGTGACTTTGGAGGTGGTATAGGGATGGATGAGGGCACAAAAATGACTATATTTAGAGAGAAGATAAACCAAAACCAATATCACTATTTTCTCTCCATTTTTAGGGATCCTCTCAATGAAATCCATAAAAATATATGTCCAAATCCTAGTAGGGATGGGCAATGGTTTGAGCAACCTAGGAATGAGTGTGCTTTCACCCTTGTTGCATTGGTAGGTATCACATTCAACCATCATCTATTAAATTGCCTTTTTCATTCCCTTCTAAAAGAATTTACAACATGAACACTCATAATTTTTGAGAAAACTTGAGTGCCCTATGGATGGAGAAGCATGGAGTTCATAGAATATAGCCTATTGAAGATCTATGCTCTGGGGAAGCATCAAATGACCCTTATATCATATAGAAACACCATCCCAAGAATAATGTGGTATTGTAGAGGGGTTAGTGTCCAAATATTAAATGATATGAGATAATGAGGATTCATTGACATACCCTTGTTGTAAAACATCCAACCAATTCAAAATAGGCATGAAAATAGTTGAAAAAGAAGCTTGGTCTGCAAATGTGTGAGACAAAGCATCAACCACAATATTGTCCTTACCCTTATTGTAAGTGATCTCATAGTCATAAACCATGATTTTTATGACCCATTTCTATTGTGATGGGGTAGAGTTTCATTGTTTTAGGAAATATTTTAGACTTTGGTGATCAGTTTTAATGTAAAAATGATTCCCTAATAGGTATGGCTGCCACTTTTGTATTGTAGGTAAAATGCCTAATGTTTCCTTCTCATATGTAGAGAGCAATAAATTCTTGCCAAAAGGGCTTTGATATTGAATACAATGGGGTATCCTTCTTAGATGATAATATCACCAAGTCCATTGCCACAAACATCACTCTCAATAGTGAAGGTCTTGGAAAATCTTGACATAGCTAGAACAGGGGTAGTACACATAAATTGTTTTAATTCATCAAATGCACACTCAATATATTATGTCCATATAAAATAATAATTTTTTAACATAGATATCAATAGAGCCTTAATCTTTTCATAACCTTGACAAACTTATGATACTATCTGGTCAGCCCCAAAAAACCATAGAGGCTTTTGAGTGTCTGAGGATGAGGCCAATTTGTCATGGTAACTATTTTTTTAGGATCCACTTGAATGCCTTGGGATAAAACAATATGCCCAAGATACTCCACTTTATCCTATCCAAAAGCATATTTGGACTATTTTTTACATAGATGATGATCAGAGAGAAGTTTTAGTGCAAGCTCCATATGTTAGAGATATTCAAACCATGTTTTACTATAGATGAGGATATCATCAAAGAAGACTAGAAAGAATTTACATAGGTAAAGCCAAAATATTTTATTCATCAATGCCTAGAATGTTGAAGGAGCATTAGTGAGCCCAAAGGGCATGACCAAAACCTCATAGTGGCCATCATGTAAGAAAAATGATGTCTTAGGGATATCATCCTCATGAAGTCAGATCTAGTGATATCTAGAGCGGAGATCTAACTTGGAGAAAAAATGAGCACTATGAAGCTCATCAATAATAAGGATCAAGAACTTATCCTTGATTATGATGTGATTAAGTGCATGAAATTCAATGCAGGGTGCCATGACCCATATTTTTTTGGAACAAGGAAAATTGGGGAAGAATATGGGTTAGTACTGAGGTGAATAATGTCTCTTATTTTAGTAAGTCTTGAATGAGCATCTTGATCTCAGTCTTTTACTAAAATTGGTACTAATAAGGTTTGATATTGGAAGGAACGCTTCTAGGAAAGAGTTGAATACATTGGTCTTCTGGCTGTGAAGGTGGTAATCTCATTGGTTCACTAAAGACACATGTATACCTATGAAGAATGGTTTGTAGATTAGAAGGAGTAGTGGAGATAGTTGATGGTTGTATTTGAATGGAATAGAGCTAGACAAAGACACCACATGAATTCTTCTTAATAATATTTTATATGTGATGTGAACTTATGATGTTGAGATACCTCGATCGTAAGCCTTTCAATGTGTGTTTTTGCCTATTGTCTAAAAACTACATCCAAAGTTCAGCAAAATCCCATAAGATGGGTCTAAGTTTGTATAACCATTGGGATTTTAAAACAACATCACATCTACCTAAGGGCAAGATAAATATGTCAAAACACAAGTTATAATCTCCAATAGCGATACACACATTATGACACCTCCCTTTGCAAGGTAATGTGCCTCCATTGGCAATCATGACTTCAAAGTTGGAGCAAGGATGGATAAAATAATCAACTTATTTGGTGATCCAAGGGTCAATGAAGTTATGGGTGCTACCTAAATTAATGAGTATTGTGATAAGGAGTTTATTGAAGTAACCCCTGACCCACATGGTTTATGGGGTGGTGACTCTTACTAAGGCATGGAGAGAGATCTCTAGTTAGTCTTCTTGAGAAGTAGGTTCCAAAATTAGTGGATCTTCTTCTAGATTATCTACTATATCCTACGCATCTTCAAAAACTTTAATTTTAGGTAGAGAATCCACATCCAATAGGTAGAGATTTTTCTCTACACATCAATGTCCTCGAGCAAATTTTTCATCACAATTATAACATAGTCCTTTTTCTCTATGGTCTCGCATCTCTGCTTCAGTCAAATGCTTGATAGGAGTGATTCTGGGGGTTGGAATTGTTTGAGATCATTGTGGATTTTTATTTCTAAATGGAGAAAAATTGGATTTGAATCATTATTGAGATATGATCTTGTCCTCTACCAATTTAGCCAACCCTAGGGCTTCCATCATTGTGTTGGGCTAGAACATTTTGACCTCTGAGCAAATTTCATCCTTTAGTCCACTAACAAAGAAACTCTTAAAGAATTTATCAGATAATCCCTCTGTGTGATTGGATACTTTTTCAAATTATGTTTGATATTCTCTCATAATTCTTGTTTGGTGAAGTTTAGTGAGTGCTCCAATGAGGTCATCAAAAGCACTAGGGCCAAACCGTTGTAAAATAAGGGTGAAAAAATCAATCCATGCGAGCTCATCATGAGCCTTGGTATACAAATGATACCATTGAAGGGCTTCATGTTTCAAGTGAAAAGATGCAAGTAGGACCTTGTTGGCATCAAAAGTATTATGCAGACTAAAATATTGTTATGCTTGATAAATCCATCTAGTCAAATCTGCACTATTAAATCAAGGAAAATTAAACTTCAATACACAAAAATTATTGAAAGAAGAAAACTAGGTATCTAAAGAGGACTCTAGATGTCGTCTATTGTTCATGGTGGTATGTTGAAGACTGAGGCCAAGAATTTTTTCATCAAGATCTTTGATGTGGGTCTTGAGGGCGACAATTTCATCCTCCATTTTTTTTGCCCCTATTTGAGTTACTATCATGACCAAAATAAGAATTTTTTTTGGGGAATGGGTAGGAAAACTAGAGTTAAGACACATTTAGTAAGGGAATTTTTAATTTTGGCAAAAATGAAATGGGTAAAGGTAGTTTTACTTATTTTTTTACATAATGGGAGTATGATTGATGAAGGTGAGGATAATTTCATTAGTGAAAATGGAAAAACTGGAAAATTTATCAAAGAGAGTCAAAGGAGTAGAATAGGGAGATAAACACTATAGAAATTTTTTGAGGCAAATGGATAAAAATAGTTTTTTATGGAAAAACTCAAAAAATGAGTAAATTGAGATTTGTAGGAATTAGGAGTGTAATCAGGATATGGGATCTCAAGGAATAAAATGTGAGGAATGGAATTTTAGGTGTTCGAATAAAGAGAGATAGAGAGATATGGCAAAAAAAAGAAAAAAATTACTCTATTTTTGGTTATTGTGTTTTATAAGACAAGTCTACTAGGAATATGTTGAAACTGATATGACAAGTTTGTAGATCTGATATGGCAATTTTTTTTGTTTCTAGTTGTCATGTTCTATAAGCCAAGTTTATTGGGAATATGCTAAAATTGATATGACAAGTTTGTAGATCTCATATGGTAGTTTTTTGATACTCTAGTGATAATATACTAAAATTGGTATGGAAAGTCTACTAATACTCTATTGAAGAAATGATATGGCAATTTTTTGATACTCTATTGGTAATATGTTGAAACTGGTATGGCAAGTCTACTGATAATATGCAAAGATCTTATATGTCAAGTTTTTTGATACTCCATGGTAATATTCTAAAACTAATAAAAATGGGCCCTAAAATTTAATGGCTGCCTAAGGGTTTAAAGATACCACTCTGGCCACCAATGCCATCTAAGTAAGTACCACTCTCCAAAAAAAATTTGGCCATGGATTTACCTCTCATCAATAGCTTTTGGTTTTCCTCATAGATGGGAACTACTCAATCAAGAAGGAGCCATTTCCCATTTCACTAGTTGGTACTCCTTATAATGAATTTTAGGGCTTTCACCCAAGCACTTCCCATAGTTATGTAGACATGTTTTTACCCTGATCTGAAATAGAATACTATAATACAAAAAATACTTAAATGGATTATGCAGTGGAATAGAGTTTAGACTTTTTGGAAAAAAACTAGCCCTAGAAGTTCTCTGATATCAGATGAGAGGATCCTTTTGCAACAAATTAATGAAAATACATGAAATAACATATTTATATAATTAGTAGAAGCACTGAAAGGATTATATTGATCATATGCCACTTTGAGGGGGAAACCTCCTTTAAGCAAGCTCAATACAATAAATTCATGGATGCCTCTATTGGCCTCAACACTTACTTATATACTAAGTCTAATCTAAGCAACTACTACTTTCCATGAATGTGGGATAAAACAAAATGATCACATGATGACTTATAAAGCATATGTGTCCATAACAACTAATATATTAATAAAGTAAAGAGAAGGGGTCGCATAGGTTCCTAACATAATTGCATCTACCAAATAAGCCTTTGCATCAGTAAATAAACCATGTATTGTTTATTTTTCGTGTTTCTATATTCAAATTACTATTTAGTACTGTAATTTCTATATTTATCATACTTTCATAATTCAACAGTGTATTAGAATATTGTGAATCTAAATTGTTTAATTGGCCTACTTTTAAAATATCTTAGACATTTATTTGATTAGGTTATTCTCCCCCTAACTCTTTCCAAAAAGGGTTACATAAATTTCTATTGCTTTTCTATTATCCATATCATGCAAATAATTGTATGTTCTTGCCTACGTTTCCATGATCTATATCAAGCATCTATTTTAGGCAAGAACTAGTACTTGTGCGCTTTATATTGTTATATCTTACACTATTGGTACTAATTTGCTTATATATTAAGCCCATATGGGTTATCTCTTATTAATCTTAAAATAATTATATCTTGCATTAATAAAACTCATAATACCCTTTGATTTATGTTTATTACATTCCAACCAGGTGGGGAATATTATTCTTATGCTTATATTGATTGTGTCATAAGCACACATAAGGAAACTAATTTATAACACACATGCTTATAAATTGACATTTTCCTATGTTATACATCATTAATTTTATATCTTATCTTATACATCTACATATAATTCATTTCTTTTGAGATATGTGCTTCACAAGTTCATCCCAAATCTCAATATGGGGGCATATATTCTACTCACTTTATCTATACTCCAAGCATTCAACAATACTTTTTCTCATATATAATGAGGCATTAAAGTTTTTATAACTCATATGTACTTAGGAGGTGCCATCTATTCACACCATGGGATATATTTCAAGTATAAGTTAGCAATGTTTTTTGTAACAATAAAAAAAATTGTATTTTTTTTCACTAAACATTATACTCATAAATATATGTAAAATTTAAAATATGTTTAGAGATGCATGATCTCATAGGGGAATTACACACATCTTTATCCAAATCAAGTATATCATTTTCAATTTTTTAAATTTCAACAAATTATTATTATTGACATTTACCCATGCATGTGCAAAAAATGATAGATGATGTTGTGCGATTTAAAATTACATTGGAGTTTGGTTTAGGACCTTTAGGGCACAAAAATGTGCATCTATACCATGCCTTAGTTACTCTAATGTGTATATATGCACATAAGGGTGTGCATGTGTGTGTGTGCACACACATCAATTTGAGGTAAAATATAGACATCTAAAATGGTCCCTAAGCATTGATTAGTTTTTCAATTTTAAATTTCTAAGATGTTTGTGTACTTATCAGTTACTCATTTATATTAGGCATTACTGGTGCAATTTCTGACTATAGGTGGTCTACGTCCCTCTACTCAACCTCTCTTACTTTCTATCTCATATCTCCTTTTTCCTCCTATCCCTTGCCAATAATAATTTGTAAGATCATGGGTCTAACCAATATTGTATTATATAGTCTTGTGTCAATAAGAACCATCCAATGTGATTACGGTCATGTATGTTGTATCCCCCTTCAGATTATATGGGTGGGTCCCTTATCCCTTCTTTTTTGCTTTGTGATTGCTATGATGTTGTCTTGCATGTTAATAGGTTCCATATTTGAACTCAAGACATCTATAGATACACAGGCACCCTAGTGCATTTAAATCATAAATACATCATTTAAAAAAAATATTCTACCATCTATCGTTCACGAGAACCTATTGATCATTTTTAAGCATTTTAGAGAAGTCAAGTATTCAAGGATCATTCATGATAGCACTAAAAATCATATTAGTAATATATTTCGTTGTACTAATTTTTATAGACAATTAATTAATACATATATTAGTGTTGTTTTCAATATCTTATACTATTAATGGGCATGATAAATATTAAGAAAGTTTGACTATTTTGTGGTCTAATGTAGGCCCCAAAACATATTATTTTTCTTATCTTTTTTAGATAGTTATCCAACTAAAATAAGGAGAAGTGTATTTTCTCGATGATTAGAGTGAAGTTTCAAAAAGCTGACTGATATTTTTAAAGCCTTGGATCTTATGAATACAACCGTATAAAAATTTTGTGCATACTTGACACTTCCCAAAATTATACTTACTATAGTTCTAGGACCTAGAAACATTCTGAAGATGGTTTGGATAAGGTCTTTTGTTCACCACAAATTTTCATTCTATTGATAGACTTCAATTACTGCCACTATTTCTCTCAATATTCAAGATACATTTCTAAACCCCCTTTTTATCTTTATTATTCTAATTTCTAGAAAATAAATTAAAGCCCAATTTATTTACTTTTTAATATTATTGGTAAATGCTTTTGAGTCGAAGCTATGAATAAAAATGGAGGATTCTTGAAAGGGTTTTGACCCTTTTACAAGCAACAAACTAGGCCCACTCAGCTAAATAATATAGTGTAGTCTGTGTAAATAACAAAAAAAAACTAGCAACAACAAATCTCTAATACATTGAACCAGTAGCCAAGATACAACAAAATTATACAAACCAAGAAACTAAGAGAAGAATAACACAACATAAACTCTTAGAAAGAAATAAGGAAAATCTAGAGGGCAATAGAAACACAACACCCAAAGGAGAAGTATGAATAGTTGAAGACCAACACTAGGCAACACCTAGATAACGATTGTAGAATCATCCAACTGTCGTAGCCAGGCTTCTTCGTCTAGAAAGAATATCTTTCATTATCCATTCTGCACCATCACTTACCAAAGACTTTGCTTTTGCTCTCAATGTCTCAACCTTTTATTTATGCCCTTTTCTTTTAGAGGAGATCCCCTCTACCCCTTGTCCCCCCTCCCCTATGAAATGCACACAAAAGGGTAACGAAAAACTACATCATAACACTGCAACGATATGCATCATGTCAACAAGACTTATAGGCATATGGGCTTACTATAATTTGCATTGCTGACTAAGTTTCACAAGTTCTCCAATTAGTTAAATTCAACAAATGTTGCAACTGCCTCTATGTGTTTGAGGTGGTTAGTGAGAAATTTTAGGAGCCCTACTCGAGGTCAACAATGTTAGTGAAGGTCCATTAACAATCATCAATTCTCTTATATCAACATCTTAAATGTACCTACAAACAAACATATATATTTACAAGTGGATCGATGTCTACATAAATCAATAATAATGTAACCAATGTGTTTTGATTATTTACACCTAATAGCTATAAAATAATTCTCTTGATTTATATTTGACAAGATAAAAGGAGGATGAGGTTACTTATCTAATTTTGATTGTTTGCCACTCAGATAAGATGCCATAGGAATTGGAATGCTGAAGGTATGTTTCATCAAGTGCTTAGGGTTGAAATAGAGGTTGATAAATTGTCTAGACATTGTTAACATTTATGCATGCAACAACTTGCACTATCATAGTTTAACGGTTGTGTCTTTGCATGGTATGAAGATCTACAACTTTTAAAAGCCCTTTATCTATATATACAATATACTTTTGTCAATACAAACTCTTCGATCTTATGTGATGATATCTATTTTCTATTTCTTTTATCCAAAATCTTAATTATGCTTGATTGATCACAATAAACCGATAAACGATGATAATACTATAATAACATAGTGATCTCTAGAAAATAGACCTAACTCGCATATGAAAAATCTCAAGAAAAAAGTGTTTGAGGTATACTATAATAACATCCGAGAAATGAATAAGGGAAAATTTTAGGAACATTCTACTCCTAAGTCATAAAATACATTTAAAATCATGTAAAATGGACAATACATGGTCAAACCTTAGCCCTCCTTAGGATTTGTAATGATGGGTAATAATGTTATGTTACCCTACGTTAAAGGTTTTATGCTCAAGTGGGCCCGCATCTAATAGGGTGTACAACATCAACTTGTATAGGTTTGTTGATTTAAGGACATTTTCATTGGCATTTACATAAAGTGGTTATGACCTTTATTTGATTTTTATGCTTTGGAATTCACTTTTCTATAGTCAAATCTCACTCGTTTTCCAACGGTGGTGTATTTAGTGCCTATTACGGAATGTACCTAAAATTTATATTGCACCATGACTCGTATTCATTGTCTTGACAATGAGTACAACCTATTTCATAGGAACCTTTATTTTCTACGAGGTATTCAGATTATTTGTATGATGAATATAAGATAGATATTTTAATTCTTTTTAATTTGGTAATATAAAATTATTTTTAAAATTCATGAAATTAAGATATTAATAATTTTTTTATCATATTATTTTTATATTAAATGTTTTATTGATTATTTTAAGGTTAATAATAAGAACACCTACAAAATTTTGAATTGACTATACAATGAATTAGTTATAAGATTAAAAAATTGAGGCTCTTTACATCGTATAAATTATTTAAAAAGTGACCTCTCATTTTAAGATAGGTGTATTAATTATTTTTTTACAAATAATGGTTACAATATAATAATTGGAAAAATTAGTTATGTATTTATTGTGTAGTTTATAATTGATTTATTCTTCTTTATCCAATTAAAAAAAATCAGTTATAAGATTAAAAAATTGAGGCTCTCTACACCCCATAATTTATTTAAAAAGTGACCTCTCAGTGTAAGATAGACACATTAATTGGTTCTTACAAACAGTGGTTACAATATAATAATTGGAAAAATTAATTATGTATTTATTGTTCAAAGCAACCTCTCATTTTAAGATAGGTGCATTAGTTATTTTTTACAAATAGTGGTTACAATATAATAATTGAAAAAAATTGGTTATGTATTTATTGTTTTAGAGTAGATTTAATGTGCATTTTGTATTTCATGGAGTTATTTATATAATGAGTTACACTTTATAAGAGAGATGGTATTTTCATAGTTCATGATGTAAAATACTAAAATTTTCTAGATTAAAATGTGTGCAAGATATTTAGATAAATATTTTGGATCATTCTCTGAACCATCATCAAAGTAAGAGATTAAAAGATTTTTAGATCTTGATGATGGCTCATGGAATGTGATCTAGAGCATCGATCTAAAAATATTGTACATAGTTTAATCGAGAAAATTTTAATTATTTTTTTAGCTACAATTTCTAATTTTAGGTACAATTTTTAATTTTTACATAAATTTTATATTTTAATAATGGATTGCATGTTTTGATCTAAAACATCTTTTTTAATATAAACAAATAAAATTTATATGCAATTTTTTTCTACAAATATTCTCATCTATTTTTAAGATTTTAAGTTAAAACTGCTAGAGATTCCATAATAGAACTAGCATATATATCTTAAAAACATATATTTAAAAGACGCTGAGAAATATCAAACTCGAGGCACCTATATTAGATTTGTCACACAGGTTAGATATGCACCTCAATAGTGATATTTCTCAGCGATTCTTAGATACAGAGAAAACTGAGGTGGTCAAAAAAAGCCTAGAGGCTTATCTTCGTTGTTTTGCATCATATAAAAAAGAAACATGGGTTCATTGGCTACCACTAGTTGAATAGTGGTATAACACTTCATTCCATGTCTCTTCAAAATGTCTCCATTTTTGGCACTCTATGGGTACCAACCCCCTTCCAGCACCTTATCCTTGTGGAACCAAACTAAGGTTCATGATTTGGGATACCACATTCACCACTAACAATAAGTCCTTACTAGTCTTAGAGAGAATTTAGCCATAGCACAAAATATAATGAAGCAACAAGCATATCAACACCATAGTAAGAGGCATTTTGAAGCAGGTAATTAGGTATTTGTCCATTTATAACCATATAATAAATTGTCCCTAATAAAACAAAAAATGGATTACAAAATTTCTCCTAAGTATTATGGTTCTTATTAGATCCTACAAAATATTGACAATGTCACATATAGGTTCTAGTCCCCCCATTCTACTGGCATTTATTCAGTCGTTCATGTTTCTTACTTAAAGAAAGTAATTCAACATACCATATTTGCACAAGCTAAGTTAACTGAATTGGATGAGGAGGAAGAGTCATTCTTTAACCTAAGTAGATCCTCGAGACACACACTAAAAGGATACAAACTAGAGAGATTAATGAGTATTTGATCAAATGCAAGAATCTCCTTCATGATGATGCGACATGGGAGGATACCACATTTATGCAAAAACAACCAGAGTTGTTCAACATTGAGGGAAAAGTTGTTGTGAAGAGGGGGCATGTTAAGCCCTTAACCTATATTATCCATAGAGATATGTGTGCCCTGACCTATGGCACATTATTTATTTTTTATTGCATTCATTAGTTAATTATTGATTTAGGTCAGCTTCTTAAGATATAAGGGTGGGATGAATAGGTGTGACTCTCCTTATTAATTTTATATATAGAGATGAGCGTGTCTCACTCAAAACATTATATTCGTAAATTATATTCTTATTAAGAGATTCTAGAGGCTGCCCCTTGAAATGGATTATCATATATTCTTCTATATTTTAGTTATATTATGATTTATTTCTCTAATTGTGAATAAAGTTCATTACATATATCAAGTTATTATTTTTATGTATCACTTAAGGTTCCATATGCCATATTTTATGTTTTATCATTAAGAGTAACCCATTATCTTTCATGGTGTATGTAAATTTTATTGTTGAAGTTGTGCTTTATTAACTTCAATATTTATTATTCCATGGTGCTTATCTATATAGATCTCTTTTTCCCAACATATCTCTTTTAATTTCTTTCATAATTTTCTCAAATTATAGTGTAGAGATGATTTACCACTCATGTTCCCTTGTGTTTTGTTGAGTAACCTAGATATATTCATGTTCCTAATCACTATGATTTGTAATTTTGTCTCAAATAATTATATGCTCGACATGCCAAAGATTACAATTGAATGACTCCTAATTTCACATTTTTTCTTAATAATCATCAAGTTTGATATATCTATGTATATCAAGAAATGGATTGTAAAGCAATGAATTTTATGATAAAAAATTAACCTATTTTACTAACTAATAAATAGGCATGATAATAAATCTTGGGGAATCTTTCACAATAGATGGCATATTCCTCACCTATCATTTGTTATCTCTTTTTATCTTGAGATTATATGTTCATGATCTAGTTTTAATGATAAGTGAAACACTTTCCATGGCATATGGAATGTTCATGTTTTCATCATTGAAAGATTTTATGTTTTTTTAACTATCATGTTCATCATTTTGTGCTATTGGTTTGAATGCCTATAGTAAAACATTAAAAATGACAAAGACTCTACTACTTTCTACAAACGATAACAATAACAACATATGACATGTTTCCTATGCCCCAACGTCTAGTTTGAAAATGGTTTCATTAAGAATTTTTATATATGCATCTATGTTCTTGCTACTAATTCATTAGGGTTTTAATTTTTAAATTTGTATTAAGATTTTTATGATATGTTTCTAAACTATTATCATCTTTTTCTACATACTTGGCAATGTAGTTTATTACAACATGTTTTTAAATAATATGTTTCCAATTTAAATTATGTCTCCATAATTGTAGCATGTAATGGTTATTGATGGAGTTTTCAATCCTCTCATTTAATTAATTGAGTTAAGTTGATGTCATATCAAACTAGGGTTAGTGTCCAACAATAATCAAAAGTAAAGTATGTAAGATACTAACTAATAGTTGTATGTTTGGGGAGAGTTGTGGATCATTTACTCCTAAAAATATAATCTACTTGATTGAAATACAAATTAACCTATTGCTTGAGAAAAAAAACCACACTTACTGATTGAAAATTCTTATAAGGGAAGCACACTTTTCAAAAATTGAAAATGCTTGCAAGGAAAACACACTGGATGGAAATGAAACTGCTTTTAAAAGAAACACACAACTAATCTAAGTTGCTATAATTGAAATTAAAAGAGAAATGCTTTGAAATTTAAAGTGTTTATTTAACCCTAAATTAGATGTGGATCCTCTTAAGTAGATAGGATTAAGAATATAGAAATGATAGGGCACAAAGGTGAATAGCAGATCTACATTAGGCTAATTAAATGTTAATGCTCAAATGTACCATATATTTAATTTATTAAATTGAGATAAGCTATAAATGGAAAGTAAAATTATGCTAGATATATAAATGGCATAAAATAAAGTAATTAGTTGATTATGATGCTAATGCAAATTTGGATCTAAAACAAAAGGAAAGCAGGTGGGAAGATAGTTTTAGAATAGTTGTTAGCTTTTGAATTTGGTGCCTCTATATCGTTGGATAGTTGCATCAGACTAGGATGGTTACATCGAAGTTAATGTCTAGGTTTGATGCTAGTATCCTATACATAATATCAAATAAAATAGGATGTGACCACATATATACTTTTGGGTTTGGCTTCACCTTTGCTCTAGTGCATTTAGATTTGAGTCATGGACTGTTGCTCCTTGTGAAATGGAAGAACCATATCTTTCCATCTTCAATGTGACCTTCGGATAAAATGGGTTAGTGGGAACATGGTGTCAATATGACCTGCAATAACCCCACTATCAAAGGGTGTTGCCTACATAACCAATACTCTAGACAAGGACCTCAGACTCATATAGTTATCCACTACGCGTTGGTTTATGTATGAATCATGTAATGTGTTTAAAGTAAGTACAATAGTGACGTAGTTTTTAACATGGCAAATAAGACCTTATGACCAATATTTTAGTACTTTAGAGATATAGATGTGTTGCACCTATGACTAGTTTGTAAATATGGAAGCTTTTAATCAATTGAATTCTTTATAGAGTGATTTTGATAAGTGCCTTAGTTTCTTTGGTCTAATTTCTAGGTGAAAGAATGAATGAGGGTTGATATTATATTTATACCAATTTTATCGAGATATAACTCACTTTAAATCACTTAAGCCAACTATTAGAATATTTTTCATTTGTAAATTAGATGACTTTAGGGCACTATACACTTACATCAAGGCAAGATAATAATGTCAATGCTACTATTTGTCTTAGATGTTAGTGTCAATAGAATAACAAAATTTGTATAGGATCAGAACTTGTAGAGTTGTAACATACGTACATTTTAATCATTCTACACAAGACAAGATGTTTGTATCATCAATATAAGATTGGTTAGATTAAGATATAGGTCAAGGCGAACAAAATAGAGCAAATGCGAGGCTAACAAAAGCAAAGAGAGTGTATAAAAAAGAGGAATAACTAAGGTTTGATTTTTCTAAGTGTACAAAACTAAGGTGCTACATAATCAAAAAATATCATCTACATTTCCCCCCTTTAATCTAGTAATAAAATTTATAGTTTAAAGGAAAATGAATAAGTACCCAGATGTGTATACACACCTTGTATTTGCTTGAGTTGAATTTGAGTGCTTTATTAGTGACTGACCTGAAATCAAAAGCATGTTACAATGTAAAATCAGTACATATAATCTAGGTTAACAGAACTTGAAATACATTAAAATTGAAAGAGTAAGGTTTAGGAGTATACATATGTGTTAATGTAACTGTCTTACTTATTTATAAGTTGTTTGGTAAAAAATGTATTATTTTAAGGCTCTAAAATTGAGATTAGGATAAATATAGATAAAATATTTAAAATGCATATGTCCATAGAGATGGATAGATAAATAGATAGAGAGAGATTTTAAGGCACATGCCCCCAAATTTAGATCAAAAGTGAGTCACCACTTGGAAGTTGATATTAGCTCAACCATGCAACCCAGTGATACTTATAACCTAGTGAGATTGGCTGATACAATCATATCCAACTTGAAAACTTGACAAGATTGAGTGATTTAAACACCTTATCCATACCTAAATATGAAAAAACTATTGTATTATGTTGGTTCAATAAAGTTCATAAAAGTATGTAGGGTATCAGTGCATGCAATGGTTTTAGAATCTAAAACTGATTTGGATTTTATAATATTAGGCACATGTTGCATAACATATGAACCTTAGATATGGCTCATGCTAAAACTATGTATAACAATGGTATCGATGTATGTAATTCTACCTTGACTGTGAATCTGAATCATATAATTGTGTGACTTGTCTAATTCAGATAATTGTGTAAGTGTGAAGGACAAGCTTCCAAAACATGCCCCCACAATATATGGTGAAATCATAAAACTGATATAAGTACCAATGTGGAGGACATGTTTCAAAAACATGCCTCCACTATAAACTAGAGATTTGAATACTAAATAAGGTGTGGAGAACATGCTTCAAAATCATGCCCCCACTAAATCTAAAGATTAAGAATATGTAGAATCCGTGTCCATATGACATGCCCCCACTAAATTTGAAAACTGATATAAGTACCAAATACTGGATGAATGTGGATAATATGCTTCCAAAGCATGCCCCCACTAAATTTGAGAACTATGCCAAGTATGGAAGCCATGTCCATATGGCATGCCCCCATTGAATCTAAAAATATGAATGTGTGGAAGCCATGTCCATATGACACACCCCCACTAAATCTGAAACTATGAATGTGTGGAAGCCATGTCCATATGACTTGCCCCCACTAATATACCCCCTTTGAGGTGAGGGAAAAATAGTAACTGATGGTTACCTCACCTCAAAAGAAGAAGATAACCATATAATTGTCTATTAGAGGTACTTTATTTCATAAATTTTGGTAAAGATAATATATTTGGTCCCCTATTAGATAAATTCAACAATTATTTTTTGCTAGAGTATGTGCTGGAAGAGGCCGAACATAAGGATCCTGTGGATACTTGGTAGTTG
Source organism: Torreya grandis (assembly GCA_037957365.1). Lineage (NCBI taxonomy): Eukaryota > Viridiplantae > Streptophyta > Pinopsida > Cupressales > Taxaceae > Torreya > Torreya grandis. The sequence continues at coordinate 113,926 of JARHVA010002289.1, read as the reverse complement.
GGCCCTATTTCTGAGACTAAAATTAGTGATGTTGATAACATGAACACTTTAGATGAATGAATTACCATGATGGTGATATTGGTTTATTAGTTGTATTTCTATTTTATTTTTCATTTTTATTGGTGCTTCCTACGCGAGGTTTTTTATATTGATATATCAGATACTTTGTTAATATTTTGGAAACCTTACATTTGTCTACCTATATGATAGACCTGATGTTGTTCACCTCTGGGTGATTTAGTTTTTTTCATCATATTTCAATATAAAATAAATAAATAAATAAATAATTTTTTTATATATTTATCAATTTCCAAAATCAAAATTGTTATTTATTGTATTTATGTTTAACATTATGATATATATCTAGTTTTACACCTATTAGCATCAAAACATATATTTATAAATAAAATAGAGGGTAAAATAATATTATACATCTATACACCATTTCAATTTAATAAAATTCCTTACCAGATATTAAATCTATCACTAGTATCAATCACAAGCTAAGTATCAAAAAATCTAAAGCTAAGTCAAATCAAGCATTAATAAGTATCAAATACAAATCATTAGTTACATGCATATAACAAAGGTTTATTATTTCACAATCACACTATATGGAATAACTATGTGTGGATTGATTTCTCTCCTTGGATTATTAGATACATAGGAAACAATCAATCATTAGATAAGGTTGATTGGGGTCAGCTTAGACCATTACAATTTCTACACTTTTAGGCTTGTGGATCTAAAAAGAGCACTTAGAGTTTCAATGCAAAGGATATTAAATTATGGAGCTGCATGCATCATCAGGGTTTGAGATCACAAACACAAATCAAGGAGAGACAAACATAAGTGATCGTATATTATATTTTTTCTTGCACAACATGCCCTAATTCTTCAAGATTCATGTAATCCCTTTTTGGCCTCTCATTATGTTTCTGCTTATGCTCATACTTAATTGTTATCAACACTCTCAAATTACATGGGTGGGTTGCCTCAATTTACATGTCAAACTAGGCACTAAAACCAACTCTATTGGAAATACCACATCTATGCAAGAAAAAATTATATAAATCACTTAGCATGAAAAAGTTTTGACCTCCCAATTTGCATTTGAAAATATAGCTTTCTTGGATCTCTCACGTCATTCTAAGGGGGTAATTTTGATTCACATGAGTAATGACCAAGACTATGCTAAAAATTTTATACTTTACACTTTGTAAAAAAAAAAAAGAGTTTTGGGGTACCCTTTAACCACTTAGACATTTAAAAAAAAATTCAAGTCTATATACCTAATTAGGCTTCAACCTCTAATTAGGTCTTCATGGATCAAATTAAAACCCTTTAGTTGTAATTGGTTTTTTTCTTTCAATTAGGTCTCATCCTATTTTAAATTAATCCCATAGACCTAATTAGGTTTTAAAACCTTGATTAGGTATAGGGAGGGTCATTATTGGCATTGCAATTGTAATCATAGAGTTGTATCTGATTAGGCATTAGAGTGAAGTCATTCTATTTTTTAGTTCTAACTAAGGATTTCCCCCTAATTAGGTCTAGGGTATAGGAAAGTATCTTTGTAGTGTTAAGCATATATTACTTTCTGATTAGGTCATCTACGAGCTCCCTTTGGGTTTTGTTTCCCACTTAGGTCAGTGAGGTGTCTATCAAGTTTTTGAGAGGCATGGCCTAGTGTTAGTTGAGGATTAAGTCTTGACTCTCCCCTTGACATTCAATTTTTATTCATTCCCACATACCTGATTAGGTCTATAACACCCCTCTTCCCACTCTACTATGTTATGCGAGCTTTGAACTATGATTACAACATGAGCCTATGGGACTAGAAAAATAATGGTAATGGAGGGTCATAAGATTGATTAGGTCTTCTAGACCCCCACTTAAATGCTCTAGATCTAATTGAGATTTGATCCCTCGATTAGGTATATGTTGACCTTAAGCACCAAACTAAGTGATAATTAGGATTTTGAAGCTTCATTAGGACTAAGGTTATGAAAATTTAAAAAGTGAAAATTTAAAAATAATGTGCCGGCCTAAAAAACCCAAACAGGTTTAAGAGGCCTATTTTGGGACAAGGTTGGTTTTTTTACCATAATGTTCACCTCACGTGTCTATTTTAAAAACCATTTGAACCATTAGAAATATGAATCCACCATGGACATTTTGGTACCTTCAATTTTGAATGCACAATAAATTGTTTGCTTATGAAGTTAACTATTTGGTTTTGGAAGCTTTTAATTGCTAAAATTTATTGAACTTTTATCTTTTTGTAGGTTTGAAAAGTGCACTAAAGGAAAGTGGCATGACATCTAGTGGATATTGGGTTGGTGGATTCATTAATGGTGGCCAACTACCTTTTAGAGGGAAACATTCCCTATGGAGCTCTCTTTTTATATATATTGGCCCATTGGAGCCATCCTAACGGTTGGATTTTTCATTCCTCCAAGGAACAATACTAAGTCAATCATTTGTTTATGTATTTGTAGTGTAATTTATCTCTCCCTCTTTATTTCCATACTATTTTATTGAAAAAATTTGGGCTCAATCAATTGTAACCAATCTTATGTTTTTTTACTCAAGTGGATATACATTTTAATTGAAGTTGTGGAAGAAGATTTTCATTTCCTGTACATGAAATATAGTGGATATGTATTTCTCTTTCAAATTATAATTTCCTCAGACTCTTCACCATATTTTTACTTAGTTGTGTGAATGTTGACTAGGTAAGATAATGGTTTTATGGGTTGATAATTATTGAGTGGATCAAAATTTTCTCCATAATCACATGCTTTTCTTTCTTCTTTCTTTCTCTTTTGTCTTTTATTTAATAAATTGTTAGATCTAGGGTTTGAACACAATCTGTTCAAATTTTTATCTTAATTATGAGCAAAATTATCCATTTTTATTATGGCATTTTTGAATTCTTGAATGCAATGGAATGAAGTCCTTTAAATTAGTTATTTTAATTTCAATTCAAAACCCTCAAAATTTTGATTTTCATTCATATGGGTAAATTTACAAATGCAAGTTTATTTGTTTTTTGGTTTCTTGAAATCCATTGAATTATTGAGAAAATGAACTCATATATTATCATTTTCAATACTTATTCATAACCCACATAATCAAACATAAAAAATAGCATTACCCACTAATTATTTAAGGATCAAAATATTGTTAAAACTTTTTAAACCAACATAGACCCCTTATATGGAACATTTTACATTAGCCAAGTGGGTGATCTAGTCTACCAAGCCCTGGTAGATATAGACCTTGGGGAGATTTTTGGATCCCATTTCATGAGAGGTTGGATGATCCCTATACATCCTAAGTTGGTGTGCTAAATAACCAATCAACATATTCATTATGCCTTACTTTTATGTAGATTAGTACTAACTAGAAGGTCAATATCAACTGGTGATACTGACCAGGTCTTATGGAATTGACCCAATGTAATTAGAGAATCATTTCCAAAATAGAAAAAACTATGTGCTTTCTTTATTTTGATTTTCACTTACAAAATATAGTCAAATAGTCAACAAAAAAGCTAAATGTGCATCCTTTTATGGTACTTACTATATTTTACATATACCACTTTTCAATTCAAAAGAATTAATTTCAATCTTTTACATTCAAATGTATGATTGAATGTCATATATTAATAGATAAACTACACTTCATATTTATATCTTAATTAAATTATATTCATCATCTTTTTCCAAATTACATGAAAAAAATACATATGTAATAGATCATGATCAACAAGATTTATTAGATGAAATAGATAAGGTTGAAACTATAACATATTTTATGAAACATCACATGGCACACCCTAATGAGATAGATAGATTGGTAATTATTTTGAAAGAAGACATAATTTGAACCCTATATCAAGATGCTTAAGAAAAGCTAAATATTTTTTTACTTATTTTGTGGTTAATGTGATATAAATAAGAAAAATTATGAATATCTTTATTATTTAAAATAGATAAGTAATCATACAAATATAAATGTAAAAGTGTAAATTGATATTATAATTATTATATTTTAAATGGATAAAGAAAATGAGGATATATGCACTTAGCTTAATTATGATTTTAATAATCCAATGTATATGCCACTAACCCTTTAATGGTACTATATCTGCTCTATAATTTATCAAATTAAGAAAGTGTTTGTCATTATCCCTTAAATGGCTTTGTAGTTTTTATGAAATAGCTTGAATTAGGAAACATGAGTTCAAACCTTGTGCAAATGCTACTATTGAAGTTCAAACCCTTATGGAGACCCTTATTATCTAGAATTTATTAATCTTATTCAAGATTGCTATGTAGGTCTTTGACATCTCAAACCGCTACACATGCACATGTAGATGAATGTTGTGTATACACTCAACTTCAATCATGTGCACTAATCCATATTACCATTCTCTTTTGTTGGAATCCCTAATTTCACTTATGACACAAGATGACCCTTGAGAAATGGGCTAATAAGTTAGGTTGGAAAACCCCAACCAATCCTCATTGAGTGAATGACCATTGCCTATTCTAATAATCTGAAGATGGTTCAAACTATATGTAGTTCTCTCACTTGAGTGTGTGTGTGTGTGTGTGTGTGTGTGTGTGTGTGTGTGTGTGTGTGTGTGTGTGTGTGTGTGTGTGTGTGTGTGTGTGTGTGTGTGTGTGTGTGTGTGTGTTAGAATTCAATGCAATGTTTTTTTGTTGACACTTGTCAACATGTATCTCTAACCTATAAATTATATTGATACTTGGATTTAGTATTTTTGTTCTGAGGGATATTTAGATATGTATGCCTTTGTGATAATTTGTAATGAGAGTCTTAATAGATTTCTCAAGATTTCAAGTTGTTCTTAATAAAATAGCCAAGTTAGTGCTAGGTGAGTATAAGCATAAGATTGATCTATATTTATGGATGAATATTTCATATTTATTACTATGAATGACAAAGGAAACATGTCTAGGGTGACCCAATGGAGACTTAAAATTTACAAAAGTAGTTATTGAATATTCCTAGACACTACCAGTATAGGCAAACACCTAAAATAAAACTAAAATTGTCCAAATATTGATACTATTGTCTTGAGAGAAAAAAAAGTTATTTGAGATATGATGATAGTTTACATTAGAATATATAAGGTTCATGCATATACTAGGGTGATATTGAATATGTGTGTCTAGTAAATTGGCTTGGCTAAGATAGATAAAATATTCACATGCAATTAGTTATTTATGAAAATAAATTTCATAACCTATCATAAAAATCAATCACTAACATTCATACCTTTACTATATTTTTTTAATCATTAGTTTTGAAACTAGTGATGTTTCCATCACTTGTAAATGCATTTTGAAGATATGACCCATATTTTATAGGCATCATAATTTTCTTGATCACATTTTTATTATTATTATTTGTTGAGAGTATCTACCCTTATTTTTCATAACCCATGTGACCATTTGTGCCCTTATGTGGTGAAAAATTTGTATTTGTATTTGACATCTTGAGGTCCATGTAGTCTCCAATTTTGTTTTTTCTTTCAAAGTTATGAGTTTTTTAAAGGATTCAACATATTTTTCAATGTATGCATTAAGTCAATAATATGTGTGATAAGGAGATATTTAAAATATATAAGATCATAAAAAATATTTAAAATAACTTCTTCCCATTTGACATTATGACATTTTGATCAGCATATACTTGTTGATGTGTCTCTTCATAGCAATTTTACCAGTCATTTTGGGAAAACATATTAGGAGGCTCCCTTATCTCAATTATTCCATCAAACTTGATATTTTTTAAAAGTTGTAATGGGTGGCTCCTTGGATGGAATCTCATGTGTCATTCATACCAAAACCTATTAAGGTTCTTTGACCATCTATAGGTTAATATATCTCCATACCTGAACATTCATATTCAAGTCCAGTGGTGCTAGAAAAACATGCGATAAAGATGACTCCATGATCCTAGCTTAAACAATGGAGTTATACCATCTAATTTTATGGCCTCATATTACTTTTTCTTGAATTCATGTTCATCCACCATATTAAATTCTTGAACATCAACATTAATTTCCTTATTTATCATGTCATTCTCAAAATAAATGTTTGATTTCAAAATTGTTAATTTTGTCACATTGTGTAATGAAGTAATCAGTGAACATATCATCCATGAGACATTGTGCATTTTATTATAAATATGTCTAGACTAAAAGAGGGTGGAAATTAGTAGGATTGATATGATTATTAACTTTATTATACTTATTTAACCAATGAAAACCATGGGATTTGGTAGGATACTAATCATGACATTTTGTCATACATGCATTGAGTTCTGAGGGGATCTTATAGATGTTTAGAGTCCTAATCTCATTATTCTATCTTTAGATCCTTTCTCCTTATTTTTCATGTGCATCCCTATGTTTCATTGTGGTAGTTTCTATTTTATTATAAATACATAAATTAAAAATTAAAAAAGCATGGTTTCATATATAATTATATATCTTTTCCTAAGGAGTAATATCCAAGCATAATATAACACACACACACACACACACACACACACACACACACACACACACACACACACACACACCTATGTGTGGGTATTATTCCTTGTGTATTTCTCATTTAAATATTAATATTTTATTTTTTAACATGAATTTAGCATTATGTTCCCCATGACATTACTAATTTCATCCTACACATTGTATTGATTATACGTGTATCACTTAAACATGTCATATTACTCACATGATTTTTTATGTTTGGGCATTGATTGATTATCATCACATTATTCAATTAAATATGTATTCTGATTTGAGGGTATATGACACATATTTATTTATGGGGGCATAATACCCACACATGTTTTCTATATATAGTTGGAACTAAATATCCTTGACTTTAGAATATATGATTTTTACACTAAGATTGACATATGATGGCTATCATTATTATTTATGAATTTATTTGATAAATTTACATAATGGGGAGGTAGGAGGTCTTCCTTAAAAAAAATCATGAACTTGTTGTTCACATTCTAGTTGACATTGGCATGTAGTTAAATTTATCATATATTATGATATCTCAATTTTACATTACACTTTGGGACCTACATTACATAATTTATTTCCACTATTATAAGGATCATGATACTCAATACAAATTTTATGCATTTATTCATGTTATCCTTGTCATGTTTTTAGTATTGGTGAAAGAGGGCTTTAATTATGGACCCTACCCTTTACAAAAAGAGAGAATTTAAGGTCTTGAGACTAAATATTACAACAAACATTCCAAGAGAGATAAAATAAAATAGACAATTGAAAAATAGAGGTAAAGTAGAAAAAAAACAATAAATTAGGTTCTAGGTCCCATCCATTCTTCGTATGCTTTAGATCAATTTTTAGTAAGATTTTACATTGGGAGATGTTTGTTCTTGCTGGGATGTAGCTCAACCTTCTCATCAGCAATGCCCTTCATCTTTTTGTCCTTTCTATGGGTCTCAACATTGTCATTTTTAACTTTAGTGAGAGACTTTAGGGTCGTAATGCTTTGAAGGCTCTTCATAATAATGAGTCTGCTATATTCAACCAATGTACTAAGATTTTCATTTTGTGATTCATTATGTTTTTATAGATTAAAAAATCTTTCCTTGATTTTATGAAATTCTGAACTGATTTCTAAAAGGTTGGATTTAATGTAGTAGATATCATCATTGAGGTTTAGTTTGTTGATTTTGTCCTTGAACCTTTTCTGATCCTTCAAGAACTAATGAAGTATTGATTTATGCAAATCCACCTCATCTTCAATTTTGCTAAGTCTTGATTGATATTTTTACTTCTCCATTAGCTCCTTGAATTCTAGGGGGGATTATATTGTGAGGGATTAGAGGTAGGATAGGGTTTTTCATAAGTAGTCCCCTAAACAATAGTAAAAGGGATACTTTGTTTGAGTATTTTTAAACTATTAGAAATATCCTCCAATTTACTATTTTCATCAAGGTCATGGGAGGTGGAGTGGGGAGTGGGAAGGAGGGGTTGTGGGAGAAGGGGAGGGGGTGGGGGTGGGGGAAGAGATAAGAATGGGATTAGGGGGGTGGATTTTTTCACATATTTTCTCTTTTTGGTAGGGGTGGAGAGTTTTTATTCTTGGCAAGGGGAGATAATCCTAATCATTGTGATCATTATCAATTTCAATGGGCTCTTTATATTTTTAGGAAGAAGCCAAGGTTTTGGTGGAGATTCATAGAATTATGGGGGGAATATTTATTTTGGGTTTTGGATTCTCCAATTTAGGAAAGATAGGGGGATAGGGTTGGAGTCTTGGAAGAGATTGTGGATTAATAAAATCACTACTTGATGGAGAGTCTCTTTTTTATTACCCATTTTAACTTCATGAATCAAATATTCAAGAGAATGAAGTATATATAAAGGTAGACTAAGGGGAATAAGATGGAAAAAATAGTTTAGAATTAGTAAATAGAAGTGATGCACTAAATTATCCCTGTTATCTAATTTCATGTACCTCATTTTTTATTTGGAGACTCTATCAAAGGGTTATAGAACATCCTGATGGAACCTCTCTTCCTTGTAATCTCTACTAAATTTGGTGAATTTAACATCTTCAATTTTTAAACCTGTAACTTGAGCTATGAGACCTTCAGTGATCTCAACAGAGACATTATTGATAGTAACCACTCAGTCCTCCCATTTATTTACAAATTTAATCAACAAATGTTTATCACACCCACATATATTGTTGATGAAGTTTGTCAGCCCACTAGTTTTGAGTATTTCCCAAATTTCTTTTTCCTTTTTGAGATTATTAGTTGTCATGGGTTTGATTATATTAAGATATCTACCCATGGTGGAGAGAATGTGAATTTGTGGAGAGTGTTTCTATAGAGGAAATGAGAGGTATAACAAAGAAACAATCTAGTTTACTTTTGTTAATTTAATGTTTCTAAAATTCACCCCAAGTCTCACGTGCCAAGGAGCCAACAAAGCTAATGTTATTATTTTTTTATCATTGATATTTGTGGAGTGTTCCAAAGTTCATAATCATTATTGTGATGTAGCATCTTTATCCCTAGAAACATTTTCATTACAATTATGTGGAAAGGTGTATTCCTTTTGCCAAATTTTGAACATAGCCATTGTCATCCCTCTATTAGTAGATAAGTTAGCTAAGTGGTTGCTTTCTTGGTAAGTGTGTTGGAGTTTCACCTCTTGGAAGTCTTTGATAATGTACAGGCTTTCTTTTTTGATATAGCCAATGGTCCATGTAGCTTTATTGAACTTGTTGAGGTAATTAATTATGTTGAAGGAGTCACCCTCAACTGGTAGATTATTGACTCATAGGTCTTTATCCACTTGGATACCCCATAGGGACGCAAGAGCTTTAATGTTTTGGTTAGTTTGGTGTCCCATTCCTTCTTCATATCTAACTATAAAATAACCCTTGTCATCTCATAGCACTCCACCACCATTATAAATTCATAGGTTTCCTTTGGATGCCATATCATAATTAAGTTTAATCCATCCTTGATTGTGGGGTTCCATGTAGTTATGCTCCTGGTTTCTATTCTAGGTTTAGATGTAATGGTGGACAATAGAGATGGAAACTAGTTTTTAACTATATTTTCTTCTTAATTTGATATATGTTGATCCTTGTATTTTTTTAATATTTTAAAGTTTTAAATAATTAAGTTGAACACTTTATCAATAACCCTATTGTAATTTTTGGTGGAGTCCCTAAAGATCATGTTTTTTATTTCTTTCCAAACTTTCCAAATTAAGTGAGGGAAATACAAGATCTATATTTTCTTAAGAAGTTTATTAGAGAATTGTGGGTCCCATGTAGCCCAAGAGTCACTTAGAGAATCAGGATGGATCCAATGAATTTAAATTTTTTTAAGGAGAAGACTCCACATCTTCTGAACAAATGGACATTAGAGGAGGAGATGGGGCATAGTTTTAAAATCTGCCTCATAGAGAGAACAATAGTTGACTAATGTGAGACTATTTTTAGATAAATTATTAAAAGTGAGGATATTATTTTAAATATAGAGCCAAAGGAAGGTATTTAAATTTGGGATCATGTCCTTATCTCATATTTTGGACCATTGGAAAATGTCTTAATTAAGAGGGATAATTTGGTTATATCTTAACTTCACTTCATATTCTCCACTAGGAGTTGCAGTCTAGGATAGGGAATCCTCTTTGAAGAGGTTAGGGATATGAACACTTTGAAGTAGAATGTTGAGATCTAAAATGATAATATCATGATCATTACTAAAATTGGTAATTTGGAGATGCTTCCATATTCTTTTGTTACCATGAGACTGGATATATTCAACCACCATGGTGTCAAAATGTTTTTGTATTTGATATTTGATTAGGTATGAAGGTTCAATATCAAATAGTGGATGATTAAGTATCCATGGGACCACACAAAATATTATATTAGATCCATTCCCTAACTTCTATATGTATTCTTGACTGATGATATCCTTGATTTTGACAAGTAGTTTCTAGATGGAGGAGCCCATAGTGAAAGTGTCTCCATTCAATAAAGAGATAGTCAGTCTATGTTGAATATGTTTTGATCTAAGGATAGTTGTATAGATATTGGTTTCATTTATGAATATCTAGACCATTTTTATTGTGAGATCCTGGTTCATTATATTTAATCTTTTAATTCTAAGCCCACCTGAGTTCTTTAGTAGAGTGACTCAATCCCATACAACCAGAGGGAATCACTGTGTAGTTTTTGAGCCTATCCAAAGGAATAATTTTTAAATTTGGTTAATATTTTGACTGATTTTTGAAGGAATTATTGAATGGGGACATAATTTATATTGGGAGACTTTGTAGAATGATTTTTAGGAGCATGAGCTTTCCATCTTGGGATAATAAAGCTGCCTTCCAACTAGCAAGCTTTTTCTTGAAATGTTCTATCAAAGGATTCCATAAGTGAGTAGGCATATTTCTTATGAAGAGAGGAATTCCCAAGTATGTTTCGGTTATGTGTTTGATATAACATCCCAAGATTCTTGATTTTTTGTTTGTTTGAGTAGTGGAGTATTAATGAAGAAGAGAGTGCTTTTATCAAAGTTAATTTTCTGCATTGACACTTCCTCATATTATTAAAGGTTTATCTTAAGTTCTTTGGATTATTTAATAGAGACAATAGAAAGGTAAATAGTATTGTCAACAAATTTTTTATGGAGGGAGGAATTCTAGTCGCTAAATTAAATCCTTTGACAAAACCTCTTCTTTTAGCTTCTAGGAGGTTCCTTCTAAGGGTGTCAACAATCATTATAAATAGGAAGGGAGATATGGGATCCCCTTGCATGATGTTGAGGTCAATATACCCCCATTTTTAAAAATTGGGACCCTTGAGATACTTTAAAACTTAAACACTAAAAACTCCATGTGATTAGATCATTGTTAGAATTTGAAGATCCTCCACTTTTATAGAATTAGACTTACTGATTTATGGTTTTGTTTTGAGCTTGCCTAATTTTTATATACTTGGTCTTCATATGTTATAGTTACAGGTTTCATGGATCCCTTGCTGATGGATCATGCTTTAAAACACTAGCATAAACCCTTGGTTTAAATTTAAATTTGGTGGGAGAAAATTGGTGAGAATGTTTTAAACTTATTTTGGGCTTAAGCCTTAATTTTTATGTTAAGGCTTGGTCATGTTTTTAAACACGACCAAATCTTAGCCTAAAATTATGCTTTGGTCACTTTTATTTCCTTCCTTTATTTCTTATATTTCTAACTAGGTATAACATTTGTGTTCGCAGGGTCCCTTTTAATTTTCTTAGCATGGTCCCTTTGTTACCTACTTAGCCTAAAGTCTTAATGTTAAGTCCCCATTCATGTTTATCAACATGAATAAGACCTTAGCCTTAATCCTTTATCTTAATTTTTTATTTCCACCTCGAGCCCTGACTTAAACTTTTTTGCAGATCTAATGATCTATGCTTCATCACAACTTTTAATTAGATGACATAAAGAAAACCCAATAAAACTAAGTACTTTATCCTTTGGACAAATCATTTATGAGCATCTAGATCATGATATATGGCTCACACTTCATTGGGACCAAGGATCCAAGAGAGAGAATGTAGTGATGAAAATTTAAAAGACCTAGGAAGTTCTATGAAGTTGCCATGTGACACTCCCACATTCAAATTTTGATAGCAAAGGGTCCCACATATTAAATGGAACTAATAGTGTGAAACTAATCAAATCATAATTATATGGCTCTTTCTTCATCATGACTTTTAATTGGATGAAGAGAATCAAATCTGAGATCTCAGGAAGCCCCGTAAATTCATCATGCGACACCCCTATATTGAAACACAAGAATTTGACAAGCTTAAATTTGACATTAATTAACATGTTATTTGATGTATGTGAGGTCATATTTTATGTCCATGTGATCATGAAATTTAAGCCCACCAAACCTAAAATACTCCATGATCTTAAATTTGACATTCTCATAACATCACTTGAACGTCTGTGAGATTGCAATTGATGTCTGCAAGGCCATCAAAATTAAGCTCATCTAAATTTTTAACTTAGACAAAGGGGGGCATGTTTTATGTCATTAAAGGGGTTATTTATGCTTTAAAACTTATCTTAACATATCTTAACCTAAGTCTTTCCATGTTTATTAATATGAAATAGAGTTAGCCTTAAGCATTTTACCCTAAGTTCTTTTATGACCATGCACTAATTAACATTCATGCATCTTGAAAGATATGATGGTCCATGCTTCATTGCACCTCTTGATCCAATGGTGTGAAATCAATGATGAATTTTCAATAAAGCTCTTGATCCCATGAGCTTGACACATGGTAGATGTGCATTCAATATACAATTGCTCAAAAATCCTATGAAGGTGATAAGTGGCACAACTATGAGGCTAGATACCAAAAGGAAATAATAAAAATCAAGGGCTAAGATCATGATCAAAGACCCATGTTTATCCTTGGATCTTGATCTAATGGTGCAAAACCAAAAGGTAGATTTTTAAAAATAATAACTAGTGCTTTGAAGGCATTTATGAAAAATGTCATGAAAGGTGCCAAATATATGCCAAATAAGTGTCATGTAAACACAAAATAATAAAATAGAAGATCTTGTGTGCTCAAAAGGGAAAACATATAAATGCAAACATCAAAATCAAATCTGAGGCATGAATAAGCCTAGGTTCGAATAAACTGCTACCATTAAAGCTTCAAAAGCCCTAAAACTTGCATAAAAGGCCTTAAGTAAACTTGAATTGATTACAGTAAATCTAAAAGAACAATTATGATTTGATCATGAAAGAACTAACCCAAAGACCATTTGTAATATAATTGTGAGCAATTTTCAAGTGTGGAAGCCATGGCAGCTCGAAGGCAATAATTGAGCGATGAGATAGAATTGTACCTATCCATAGATAGTGAGGGAAGGGTTTTCAAAGACACTGACCTAGACATTGTAGCCTTGAAAACTAGAAACAAGAATTGATTTGAGCTATTTTGAATGATTGAGGAGATTCAAGCCATCACCAAAGATGAATAAATGATTTCTATAATTAGTAGGAGGTATTACAACCTAGTTGTAGTCCAAATGGCTAGTCTCTATCATGCTACCACCAAAATAGAAGTACTCCATTGCATTGACATCCTTGATCCAATTTTTATGGATTGTAGAATTTAACATGATTAGATCATTCATGAGGGGATTTTTAAGAGAATTTCATATATTTCCCCACTCACTATTGAGATATATTACAAGCTTCCAAAACCCCATGTGGACTTGTCCACTATCAAGGAATGGATTGGAAAGAATGATCTAGACACCATCCTTAGACCATGGTTACTCTAAGGGAACCTTGTGATCTAAGACCCTATTAGAAATATCCCATTTTCCCAATTTAGATAAGGAATTAGGGTAATTATGACCCTATTAAATAGAATAGCTAGAGCCCATTCAACCACATATGTCAATAAGATTTGGGTGTATTATGTCTAATTCATGGTAGAGAAAGGGATTACTTTTCCAATTGGAGAGATGATCAACATCCACATAGGGAGATAATTTTCATATATTAATAAAAAGACTAGAAACCAATTCTTTATGATGTCCTATATATTAGATGCCCTTCTAGCCTCCATTAGGATCCCTCACATCAAAAATTGGTCACCTGAGGGCATATTTACAATTTCCCACCATTATTCAAAGCCACATATTTTCAAATATAGACACCACATGTAGTTCATTTGTGATTGTGTCTATCCTACTTTAGTAGAATCCATCATGATTATCCTACTTTAATAGAAGCCATTACAAGGTTCCCCATGCCCAGGATCAACCCTCTAATCAATAAATATGTAGAGATAATGGGGGACATCTGGTTGTACCCAAATTGTACTGCAATGAGAATTGAAGGGATTCTATTTCAACCTTACAAGTAGCATGTCTATGTTCCCTCCAAACTATCAGAGCAAGAGATTGCATGTCAACTTATTCATGGTGTTGATGGAGTACGAAAGGAGAAAAGGAAAGGCCTCCTCCATCCCTTTCCTTTAATAATTGGTAGGACTATATTTCAATATTGGAAGCATGTAGACACCATTTCTAAGCATAGAGACTCTTTTAGATTTTGGTTGGATGACCTAAGGCATTGATATCCTTATGACAAGGTAGGAAAGTATTTAAAGAGCAATAAACTACCCAAGCAAGTTTATGAGCATCAACTTGGTCCCTATGATGCTCTGCACATCAGGGCCAACAATTTTGAGGAAGTACTGGCTAGGTTCAAGAAACAAAATGTTAGACTTGAACATACACTGATTGTTAATGAAAAGCCACCAGGGGACATATGTTAAATGGGACTTCCTTAATACCATTTACTACCTGGACCTTCCAATCCACCTTAGGAGCAACCAAAAATGGAAGTGCTGTAGCCCCAAGTATAGATTATATAAGGTCCTAGTAAAGAGAAGTTAGAAGATAGGCTTGATGAAGGACCCTCATCCTTATCCCTACCTTAAATACTAGCATCTCCCATTGAGTACCTAGACATGATTGCCATAGATCTTGATGAAACAATGGAGGATGCCCTCAAAATCCTTGATAAAGCATATAAATCTGATGAAGAGAAGGAGCAAGATAAATAATCTCAGGCTCAAGCAGAAGAGGCTAAACAAGATAAAGGAAAATAAGTTGCCCTGGATCTTATCCTAATGGCACCATTAAGGAAGAGAAGACATAATTGGCAATTATCCCCATTGGACAAAAGAGGCAAAAGTTTACTTTCACTCACCCCATGAGTGAAGTCAACTTATTTAGTGAGGAATACCCCATCCATGGACCAAGCATCCCTGATTGGTTCATCTATGGAAAAATGCAAAAATCCCCACCTGGAACCACTCATGGGCCCTCACCAAGACTGTTAACATTGATTTGCATGATGACATCAAGCCATGGATATTGGCTTTGATAAAGGAGGAATAAGAAAGAAGGATAGTTTCCATAGGTGCATTAGGTAGAACATAAATAGAAACTTTGGGTACCTTAATCAACACAAGGATGGAGGCCCCAAAACCTCTAAGATTATAGAGTCATCTACCACAGTGAAATTTAACCCTAATATAGTAGGCTTAGAAAGGGTAAGCACCAAAAAAACCATGATTAGAGTTGAGGAATTCACCTTTCAAAATTTTAATCCATTCGTAGGCTTAACTCTAGTTGGAGGACTTTAGCTTGGTGAACCTCCCATCCATGAGGAAGATATAGAAATCCTAGCCAAGGCCCATTCAACTCAAATCAGATAAGGGATCAAAGGCATGAATCAAAGGATACATAAATTGGAGAGGGAAAAGGAATATTTAGAGACCAAGGCTATCTTATCAGTTATTGAGACCACAATAAAGATGTTTAAAGCATCCTTTTTTGACATGTTTGACTCCTTAAAATCAATGAAGCTAAGATAGGATGCATTGAGCTAGCAGAGTGAGATGGCTAAAATATTGATGATAAAGTGGTAGGATGCTGAGAATAAAATGAGGTATCTCATCAATATACTGATTAGGAATAGAATTCCTAAATTCAAAACCATTAGCCCAGCCCACTTAAATGTTATATTAGGGATAGTGGTGGATAAGATCCAAATTTTAAGTGTTTGGTTAGCAGGCTTGGACAAAATCCTAAGGGATGATGAAGAGATGATTACCAGGATTGAGTAACTCCTTGGCACCATGTTGGCTAATACTATGAATTATACAACCCTGGGCATTATTGATGATGAATAATATAAGCATAGAGTCACTTTGGTGATGTAAAAAGTGAGAAGTAAAATCTAAGACCAATCTGCTAGTGACAACAACAAAATTATGGGCATGATCTTCACTACTAAAGAAAATATTACAGAAGCTAGGAGTATCAAGGAATCTATGGAAAGGGATGATAGATACTTTGATGAATTAGATGATTAAGAGGATGTCTATCTCTTAAATCCATCTATAGATTTGGAGCTTGTTAAGGAATAACATCAAAGAGCTATGGAACTTATACAATTGGAATAAGGGAGCCCTTCAACAATGGGCCCTCTAATTAATTAATATTCCATTTTGTAAAATGATTTTAACATTTAAAAAATGGAATATTTCATTGTAAAAGCATATGCAAGGTTTGTTAGCATATTGCATCTAGGTCAGTTTAGTTTAGAAAAGGAAATGTATTCTATAAATTTATAGAGAAAGGATAGTTATCCTTACTTCTTATACATTTGTCTCTTGTAGTTGATCGATATACTGTCCTATCCTCTTATAAAAGGCAATGCTACCATCTTGTAAAGGGAGATAATTTTGAGAAAAAATTGTATACTTTGAGCAGTTAATACAATCAAGGAATTTTGAAAAGATTGTCCAAATTTGGTTGTGTCAATTATTACATGGATTTTCTCTCAATTTCTAGTCTTAAGTCTTGAATTTTAATAGTTTTTATGAATTCTGAGTTGCATCTTTGATTATAGGGTTGCTAATTTGTACTTATGTTATATTAGTTTAATGATCTTGAATTTGCTTCATTTTATTTTCTCTGTATCAGAATGTGATAATGCCATTTTAGTGTTGTAGCAAATCTTTAAACTAAATTTGGTTCTTACTTGTACTTCTTTATATCATCCTTGTGTTGGGTGAATATTTTGTCACTAGCGTACTGATGAGTAAAATAGGTCTGATCATCCATAGCAAGGGAGATTGGTTGGCCAAAGTTGTAGGTTTACCACATCCAAAGGGGAAAAATCTCTCCTCTCATCAAGGGGAGGTTCCCTATAGGTATAAAGGGGATTCAAATACTATAAATATAAGCAAAAAATAACACTTAGGGGTAGGGAAACATCATTCATATCTCTTCTTTTAGAGATGATGCTCACAAACGAAGAAGAAAATCTTGGTGAAAACACTAAAGGCACTTCTCTTCTTTTAGAAGTGGTCTTACAACAAATAACAGGAGTTCTTTCAGGTAGTGACAAGTAACTAGTAACAGGGGCGTAATAACCAGAAGACTAAGGTATAGCGCAAAGTCTCCACCTCGACTACCCAAGAGTTAAATACGAAGGACAATGAGGGCACAAAGTCATCCCAAGGTCCTTTACACAAGAACAAAAAATAGACAAACACACTAAAGGCAATTGTATACAACACAAAGTCTTCCCACAATTGGCTTCAGGACACCTTCCTGATTACTTTCACAAGTTCTACTTATTTTATTAATTGGATAAGAATGCATTCAGAAGATAGACATAAGAACAATCTCCTAAAATGATACAAGCTATAACAGCACAAAGTCTGAAAGTAACTTGCTTTCTCATTCAAACAAAGAGATATGATTAACAATCTGAGCTCAAAGTCTCAGTAATCGCCTTTCAATTTTGACAGAGTTTTGCTTCTATAACCAAAAATATCTCCCTAAAACAATAAAAGAGATTACAATATATAGTAGCCAAGAAAGACTTGGTGCTTTGTTTCATGGAATGGCCCATGCTATGCATTCAATGCCTTGAATGTATTTTTAGTTCTGTTAGGGGGGCCATGCTAGAACAGGGCAGTTGTCTTAACTATGGTGTGTTGATTCATCTCAAATGTCTTCTCCTAGATCTGGATCATCTAGTGTCTACATAGCTATCCATTTTGTCTTTACTCCAAGGGAGATAAATAGGCCATGTCTTCAATGTTTGCCAGTCAAAATATCTAGTTTGTAGACTGTTTCACCTACTAGAATAGCTATTGTGTAGATATTTTGGCCTCTCCCTCTTTCTACTATGATTTGAGCCCTCGAGCTATCTTTTCTCCTTTCTGATTCCTTTAGTTCCTCCTCTTAGCGGTTCTTCCTTTAAGCCTGAAGGTATTTGAATGCCTTCAGGTCCACGTTCAAGCTTGCAAAGATCAACAAGCACTTTATTGCCACTAATTTGACATCTTCAGGTCCATCATCATTTGAAAGCTAATGGCTAGTTAGTTGTCCTAAATTTGATGATTGTGAGCCTAGCATCCTCCTTAGAAATTCCTTCATGTCTTTTTATTGGGAGTGTTCCGCCTTTGACATCTGTCACAGTCCACTGCTTTGAAACTTCACCAATCTTACAAAAAATGGGACCCATAATACTTCTTGCCCGAGTAGCTTCAAAAGGGGAATGGGGATAGGTGGCACTTTTCACTAATCTTACATGGCACCTTCCATTGTAAAATAGGTGAGGACACTTGGTAGCATCCACTTAACTTATAGAAGCTTTAGGTACCTTTTGAGAGTCCTATGGAAGATGACACTTGGCGGCTTCTACTGAGCTTTATAATCACTATAGAAAAATTTGGGACTCATTTGGATTCACATGGATGATGACACTTGGCACACTCTACTTACTTTTAGCAACTCACCTAGGGCCCACCTCAGTCCTTGCTCAATAACAAAGCAAAAGGAAGAAACTGTAGATGTTGAGACTTGGCAGCTTGCATCGAGCTTTAAAAGGGACACATGGCACCTTCCATTGCATTTAGAAAAACACATTAAAACCTTCCTTAGTTGCCACTTGGTGCCCTCCGTGGGACTTTGAGAGAGGCTTTTTGAAAGAAGCTTATAAGAAACTTTGAAACATGGATGCAGAAACGTGGTGCATTCTACTGAGTTATAAAGGGACACATGGCACGTTCCACTAATTTTTAGAAAAAAATTATAATGGGTCTTAGTAGATGACACTTGGCAGCTTCCATTCAACTTTAAGATTTAGACAAAACTTTAGGCAAAAAGAAAAACCTCTGCAAAATGAGAAACCCATGCCTTGTGTCATAACCCTTACTGTCTCAAAACTAAAACGTGTAGGGACAAAACTTGGAGCACCCAACTAAAACTGAAAATAAAATGTAGAGTATCTTACTCTACAAAGGGAAGAGTGAAATTTCTAGCTTGTAGGACCAAAAAATAGTTCACATGTTGTCCCAAAATAAGTGACAAATTATGGGAATAACAGTTGGCTCCAGTTGGGGAACTTCCTTTAGTCAAAAACTTGGAACAGCTGAGGGGAATAGAAACCAGAATCTCCAGTGCCTTGAAGTATGCCATTGGGCTATGGAGTCATGCTACCCAAAAAGAAAGGCTCCAAAAAATGAAAACAAACAACACACAATAGAAACAAAGGCTATATAAATATACATATGTACAAGTGAACATATCTGATACTTCAAGAATTGAAGTGCTTCAGATGCTACCCATTATGAGGTAGAGAAAAGGACGTGCCATCTTGATATTTCAATAGGAAATTGTTTTCACCATTGAGCTGATGAATAGTGAAAGGACCCCTCCAAAGGGAGTCAAATTTCCCATGCATTCCCTTTGGTTCTCTTCTCTTGTCCCACAAGAGGACTTGATCTCCAATTTGAAAATCATAGTATTTTGCTTTCTAGTCGAAGAGCTTCTTCACCAAACTTTGATGGGCAGTAATTTGGTCCACTACCATAGTTATCTACTCATCTAGCTTAGTTAGGCACATGATCCTCTTATCAATGGAGCTTTCATATGTCTGATCTTCAATTGCCTTTGCCAATTTCAATGCTGGCAATTCTAGAGTAATTGGTATCTCAGCATTTAACCCATAAAGAAGCTAAAAAGGAAACATACCAATTGCCCTTTTTGGTGTAATTCTATCTACCCACAAAGCATCAACCAATGCTTTATGCCATGTCCTTTGGTTGTCATCCACGAGCTTCTTGATGATAGTCACCAGGTTCTTGTTACTTGATTCAGCTTATCCATTTCTTTATGGAAAGTAATCAAAATAGTGAGAGAGGGTGATCCCATAGTAAAAATAGAACTGAGTAATCTCTTGGGAAGTGAAACAAGATGCATTATCTGTGACAATATTGTTTGAGACCCCAAACTTGGAAATAATGTTCTCCTTGAGGAAATTGCACACTACTTTTGAAGTAGCATGTTTGGTTGGGATAGCTTCCACCCACTTGGTGAAGTAATCTGTGGCTGTGAGGACATAAACATGTCCAGCACTTGAAGATGGGTTTACAACACTAATGAAATCAATTCCCCACTGCTGAAATGGGTCTTTTATCACTACTAGATTAAGAGGCAGGGTAGCCAATTTGGGCCTTCCAACAAACTTTTGGCATAGTTCACACCTTCTTACCCATTTATATGCATCTTGAAACAAAGTAGGTCAGTAATACCTGGCTCTAAGAATCTTGTGGGTAGTCACAGGAGTAGAAAAATGTCCTCCATAGCCCAGATTGTGGAAGGACCTCAAAAGTTGGTTCTGCTACTCTTTATCCATGCAACAAAAGAACACTCCATCCAGGCTCCTCTTATATAGGTTGTTGTCCCAAAAGATAAAACTAGTAGCTTTCAATTTGATAGTCCTCCTTTCTTTATAAGATAGGTGAGCAAGACATTCACCATAAGTAAGGAAATGAGTAATACTTGAATACCACTCATTCGTAGTGGAGACAAAGAGGACTATTGGCATGTCTTCTTCTCTTGATTCTTCATGCTCTATTCCCTTTGGATTTTTATTAGTAATTAATTGGCATAGGCCCTTTCCACGCACTAGCTTCATTAGTTTGATGACTAGATCAAACTCTTAGATTTTTGCAATCCAATTTCCTCTTTTTGTCCCAAGCTCCTGTTGAGTTAATATGGATTTAACTGTGGTATCAGGAACCAAGATAGTAACATGTGAATTCAAGATGTAGAAGAGAAAATGCTTTACTACCTTAGCCACTGCATATGCATGCTTCTCCATGTTTGAGTACTTTAGCTCATGATCTTTAAGAGGATAACTCATGAAAGAAATGAGAGATTCTAAACCTTCTTGGTTTTGCTAAACTAGAATCACTGAAAGTGTGTGTTCGAAAGCATAACTATATATGGTGAATTCCTTATTGTAGTCTAGACAAACCAGAATTAGGGTGTGGGCAATAGATGCCTTAATGTCTTGGAATGGCAATTTGACTTCTTCATTCTAGCTGAAGATGGCCTTTCCCTTCATCATATTTACAATATGTCAAGTCTTCTCAGCAAACTTGGGGATGAAACTTCTTAAGAAATTCACCTTTTCAAAGAAAGAGTGAATTGCAGTCTTACTTGTGGGAAAAGTAAGCTCTTGGATGGACTTGAATATTTTTGAGTCAATCTTTATGCCTTCTCTAGACATGATGTGTCTAAGAAATTTTCCTTCTGTTACCCCAAAAATAGATTTCTTGGGGTTTAAAGAAATGCCATTCTGGCAGCAGCATTCTAGCACTTGTTACAAGTGGTGCACATGATCTAGATGATGTTTGGAAAAGACGGTTAGATCATCCGGGTATACTACAATGAACTTACCAATTTCATCTTTGAAAGCAAGGTCCATTGCACTCTGAAAGGTGGTGCCAGTATTTATTAGGCCAAATGGCATTCTTTGATAGGCAAAGGTGCCCCATGGCATGGTGAATGCAGTCTTATGCTGGTCTGCTTCACCAACTTCAACTTGATTATATCCCAAGAAGCCATCCAACATTGATAACATCTCTAAATCAGTCACCATATGAAGCACTTGATCCATGATGGGTAGAGGATAGTTATCCTTTAAGGATGACTGATTCAAATTCTTGAAGTCCACACAAAGGCAAATTTCACCATTCTTCTTCCTTACAGGCACTATGTTGGAATTCCATGTGGAATGATGGATTAGGAAAATGATTCTAGAATTCAACATTTTTTTTATTTTAGACATAACAGTACCTGATATCTTTGGATTGTACTGCCTAGATTTTTGCCTATAGGGTGCTGAATCACTTTTGAGGGGAATGTCATGGTGGATTTCTTCAGGATTGAGTGATTTTAGATCATCATAGGAGTATGTTAGGACATCCATGTACTGGTGGAGTAAAGTAGTGAACTTGGATCTCTCCTCAAGAGTGTAGTACTTCCCAATGTTTACCATTTTAGGATCTTCCATGGTACCCAAATTTATTTGATCAAACTCCTGAGAGGAGCTTGAATCTGTTTGCTACTATTTGATGAACTTGTCATGTTTGTCAAACAACTTCTCCAGGGAAACCAAGCCTTTTGGGATTTTATTCCCTTTGAGTTGTAGGAACTTTTCACCTATATCTGTAATTGATTTAGGGGCTGGTTCAAGCTTTTGAGGCTCACTGCCTTCAAAGTGTAGCTGTTCAAAGTTGTCCTTTTGCTTTAGGAAAACAATGATTTGGTTGTCATTATTAAACACTTGCCAATGACTGGCATTATTAGGTACACTTGGTCAAAAGACCAGCTTAATAGTGTACCTATTTCCTTTGAAGTCAAGGTGAGGAACCAAAAGAGTGGCTGAAATAGCTAAAACATCAGCTCTATTATTGAATTCTCTAGGAACTGCAGAGATGCTGAAAGCATCAAATTTTTCAATTTGATCTTAGACTAGATTGTGGTAATGGTGCAATCTCTCATTTTTGGTTTGGTATAATTTTTTCACCTAACAAACCACCAGTTCAACATCCCCCTTGGCATGAAGGAGTTTGATACCTTTGTCACGAGCAACCTTCAATCCAAGTAAGAGAGATTCATACTCAACTATGTTGTTGTGTTGCTGAATTGTAACTTATATGATGAAGGAAAAATATCTATTTGAGAAGATATTAGCACAATCTTGGCTCTTGAACTAGTAGAGGAGCAACTGCCATAAAATTTTAGAATCTATACCTCCTCAGACACTAGTTTTTCTTTAGTTTCTTCTTTGTTTAGAAGGGGAGATTCTTCTACACTTGTACTACATTCCACTAATTCTTCTGCTATTACAGTTGAACATATTTCTAGGTTGACACCTTCAAGAGCTTCAATAGGCACTTCATGAGTTTTTTCTATGGACAAAAAATAGTTACCCATGCTTGAAGACTCAAACAAAATTTGAGCTTTAAGTGCTGATGATTGGGTGACCACATATTTTGCTTCCTTTTCAGGCAACAATCTTTTCATAATGCCTTTGACCATAATCCTTGCCTTAGATAAGTCCATGTTCAACTCACCACCAACATCTTTGCAAAAAAAATTTCCAAGAAGGATGCCGTATGATGTTGGGACATCAGCCACCAAGACAGTCATCTTGATTCTTTTGTCTAGGAATGATGTAAATGTGAACTGGACATCCTTGATTTGCCCCAGTAGAGGTACTTACTTGTTTTCCATGGAGAAACATCTTCCAAATGTTTTGGTTAGTGTAAGGCTAAGGGATTCAACCACTTTGGCAGGCATGACGTTGTTTGAAGCTCTAGAATCAATGATGCAATTATTCAGCTGATGTCCATTTATTAGTAATGAGACACATAAAGGTTTAGTCCTACTAGGAGTAACAAGAGGAGTAATGACAAGGTTTTTTGGGATGGGCATGATCCTTGGGGGATCATGAGTTATTTTCTTAGCATCTTGTCTAGCTGGGATTTTTTGGTTCTTTACACATTAAACCAATTTATCTAATTGCTCAGGGTTGGATTATAGAAATTCAAATTCAGACATTTGAATTTTGGTTTTTTTTATATGGTCAATTATGTTAAACATCTGGAAAGAGCTAGGAGCAGAGGATGGGAGTTCATCCTTTTTGTTTTTAGAAGGGGAAGGACTGAACTACAAATTTGAAGTAGAAGGCATAGGGATGTTTGGTATACTTACCTTTCTTGTAATCATCAGGTCCTTCAGCTGGAAAGGAAGAGTGGTTCCCCTCTTAATAATTGAAATTGCTGGTTGAGGTCTCTCCTCTAGTTTTTCTTTATCAACTTGTTGAGCTGACTGGTTCCTTGACTGGGTGAACACAACATATGATCCCTCAGCTACTTTACCTTCACTTCTAGGTTCATCCTAATAATTTAAGAAACCAATGTTGAATTCGCCAGCTGATTCTTCTTGTTATGATGCAAAGAGATCATCATCATTTTCTTGATCAAACTCAGGTTGGAAAGAGGAATCATGTTTTGTTTCTAGATATCCAACTACTGAGTTGGTTGGAGGTGCTTCAATAGTAAGGTTCCTCTATGGGGGAAGAAGATGATTTACTTGTCCTTGATTTCTAGTTGTATTGCCTTGGTATGACTAATTCTAAAATGTTCTCCTTGGCATATCTCTGTATGAAGGAGCAGATGACATCCCCTGTGCCATTTGCTTTCTAAGAGCTAGCAATTTGTTTGATATCTTCTGCACCATTAGATCATTAGTGCCTATAGGTGAGTATTTAGAAGATGAAGAGGATTTATCTCTGTTAGGATCTCTCCTTATCTTTCCTACCAAGATAAGGTTATCTTCTACCTCAGTAGCCAAATCTTGAGTAGCAGCAAGATCTATGTGACTAGCCTGTCTCAAAAAAAACTCACTTCAGGCAGTTCTGAGTTGATGAAGAAGCATTTGAGGTTTTTAGGTGTTGGCTGAACAATGGTAAGAATCTAGTTCCTTAGCTTGTCAAACTTTGTAATGAAATCCCTCATAGGTTCATGAGGTTCCTTCTTCATCTGTGTGAGTTGGGCTAGTAAGGCATGTGCATCTTTTACAAGCTTTAACTTATCTTCAAATTTAGCTTTGAGAGTGTCCCAGTCAGTCACCGACTGAGCCTATAAGTGGTAGAACCAATTTGCAGTAGTAGCTTGTAGTGTTTCCACAAATAGCCTGACTGTTATGTCTTCACACTCCACTCTAATTACACCATAGGATATGCTGAAGATAGCAAAATGTTCATCAGGGTGAACTTTCCTATCACCAAATAATTTGGGGAAAATCTTCCTTAAACTGCGTGGAGGCTCATGTAGAGGTGGGGTCAAATTTAGTGGACCAAAAGAGTTACCCCAGGGGCCTTGAGCCATGATTTGATTATGTAAAAGTTGGATAACAAATATGGGTGGAGTATGTATTGCTAAGGGTAGAAAAAGAAGCTCTACCTTGTATTGGTGACCTGGTGTTGGTAGGAGGAAGACTCCTAGTTCATTGAAGGTGAGGTTGTGGAGGAAACAAATCAAAATTGCTTTGTTTCACCAACTCAAAGATAGGGTCAACAACACCTTCAGATTTATAGCTTCTAGTATAACATGGAGTTGCTAGATTGTATAACAAAAATGGAAAAGAGCAGGATCTACTTCAGCTTGAAACTTGCGACTTCAAACTATGTGCTCTTCCCTAGTAGAGTCACCAAAATTGTTGGGTGTATATTTTGTCACCAAAGTACTAATGAGAAAAATAGGTCTAATCATCCAAAGCAAGGGAGATTGGTCAGCTGAAGTTGTAGGTTTACCACATCCAAAGGGGACAAATCTCTCCTCTCATCAAGGGGAGGTTCCCTATAGGTATAAAGGGGCTTTAAATACTATAGATATAAGTAGAAAATAAAACTCTGGGGTAGGACAACGTCATCCATCTCTCTTCTCTTAGAGATGATGCTCACAAATGAAGGATAAAATCTTGGTGAAAACACTGAAGGCACTTCTCTTCTTTTAGAAGTGGTCTTGCAGAAAATAGCAGGAGTTCTTTCAGGTAGTGACAAGTAACTGGTAACAGGGGCATAATAACCAGCAGATTGAGGTATAGCGTAAAGTCTACACCTCAACTACCTAAGAGTGAAATACAAAGGACAATGAGGGCACAAATTCATCATAAGGTCCTTTACACAAGAGCAAAAAATAGAAAAACACACTAAAGGCAATTGTAGACAGCACAAAGTCTTCCCATAATTGGCTTTAGGACACCTTCCTAATTACTTCCATGAGTTCTACTTATTTCATTAACTGGACAAGACCACATTCAAAAGATAGACATAAGAACAATCTCCTGAAATGGCACAAGCTATAACAACACAAAGTTTGAAAGTAACTTGCTTTCTCATTCAAATAAAGAAATATGATTAAAAATATGAGCTCAAAGTCTCAGTAATTGCCTTTCAATTTTGGCAAAGTTTTGCTTATATAACCAAAAATATCTCCCTAAAACAATAAAAGAGATTACAATTTATAGCAGCCAAGAAAGACTTGTCACTTTGTTTCATGGAATGGCCCATTCTGTGCATTCAATGCCTTGAATGCATTTTTAGTTCTATCAAGGGGGCCATGCTGAATAGGGTGGATATCTTAACTATGGTGTGTCGATTCATCTCAAATGTCTTCTCCTAGGTCTAGATCATCTGGTGTCTATGCAGCTATCCATTTTACCTTTACTCCAAGGGAGATAAATAGGCCATGTCTTCAATGTTTTCTAGTCAAAATATTTACTTTACAGACTGTTCCACCTATTGGAATAACTAATATGTAGATATTTTAGCCTCTCTCTCTCTCTTTCTATTGTGATTTGAGCCCTTAGGTTATCTTTTCTCCTTTCTAATTCCTTTGGTTCCTCCTCTTGGTAGTTCTTCCTTTCAGCTTGAAGGTATTTGAATGCCTTCAAGTCTGTGTTCAAACTTGCAAAGATCAACAGGCATTTTATTGCTATAAATTTGACATCTTTGGGTCCATCATCATTTGAAAGCTAACAGCTAGTTGGTTTTCCTAAATTTGATGACTACAGGCCCATCATCCTCCTTAATAATTCCTTTATGTCTTTGTATTGGGAGTGCTCCACCTTTGACATCTATCACAGTCCGCTGCTTTCAAAATTCACCAATCTTATAGAAAATGGGACCCACAACACTTCTTACCCAAGCAGCTTCAAAAGGGGAATAGGGATAGGTGGCACTTTTCACTGATCTTATGTGGTGCCTTCTATTGTAAAATAGGTGAGGACACTTGGTAGCATCCACTTAACTTATAGAAGATTTAGGTACCTTTTGAGAGTCCTATAAAAAATGACACTTGGAAGCTTCTGCTGAGCTTTAAAATCACAATAGAAACATTCAGGACTCATTTGGATTCACATAGACGATGACACTTGGCATGCTTCACTTACTTTTAGTAACTCACTTGGGGCCCACCACAGTCTTTGTTCGATAACGAAGCAAAAGGAAGAAATTGTGGATGTTGACACTTGATGACTTCTATCAAGCTTTACAAGGGACACGTGGCACCTTCCGCTACATTTATAAAAACACATTAAAACCTTTCACAGTTGCCATTTGGTGCCCTCTACAGGATTCTGAGAGAGGCTTTTTGAAAGAAGCTTATAAGAAACTTTGGAACACAGATGCAAACATGTGGCACATTCTACTAAGTTATAAAGGGACACGTGGCACATTATGTTACTTTTTAGAAACAATCTATAATGGGTCTCAGAAGATGACACTTGGCAGCTTCTGTGTGACTTTAAGATTTAGACAAAACTTTAGGCAAAAAGAAAAACCCACGCAAAATGAGAAACCCACACCTTGTGTCATAACCCTTACTGCCTCGAAATTGAAATGCATATGGACAAAACTTGGAGCACCCAACTGAAACTCAAAATAAAATGCAGAGTATCTTACTCTACAAAGGGAAGAGTGAAATTTTTGGCTTGTAGGACCAAAAAATAGTTCACATGTTGTCCCAAAATAAGTGACAAATTTTGGGAACAACACCTTGGAGGTTTGCCTGGTGTGTAGTGAGATCTAAGCTTATGTTATTTTTCACTATATTATGGTTGAATGTATACTCAATTGTAGTTGAAACTTTGTCATAATTTTGGGGCTAAGATCAATAATCACTTATTCTCTTTCTACCTTACCTTTCTCTTTTGCTTCTTTTTTAACTAGATCACTTTAGCTTAAATTTCATTGTAAATAATCATTTAGATTAGTTGGTAGTTTAAGATTTGATCATAATCAACTAGTATTAGCATAGATACTTACACTTTAC
Organism: Torreya grandis; assembly: GCA_037957365.1. Taxonomy (NCBI): domain Eukaryota; kingdom Viridiplantae; phylum Streptophyta; class Pinopsida; order Cupressales; family Taxaceae; genus Torreya; species Torreya grandis. The sequence goes on along the minus strand of JARHVA010002289.1, from coordinate 85,549 downwards.
AAATATTTGGTCCATGGTAGCTCCCAACCACCAATTAATATAATTTTTTTAGAACAATTAAACATTGCTCTGCCACTATTTCACCATAGGTAACATAAATTGCCAAAACCTACTACTCATGCTCTAAATTCCTAGAATTCTAAACTAAGAAGTGTTATTTGAACACTAAAGACACCTATGATACATTCAGAGGAATCAACACTTGATTCCTCTTTTACTTTTGAATTAACCCATAGGTGATCCATTGAAAATAATGGAGAACATTGTTGTGCTTATGCTATTGTGAATGAGGTTTTGACTGTGTTTGTGGAAGTTGTATTTCTCAAGAACCAAATACAAGTAGTCCCAATCAACCCTTTCAAATGCCTTGCTCATATCAAGCTTAAAAATCATTCCATCTTCTTTGCTTGTTTCCATAAAATGCATGGCTTCATGGACCACCAAAATTCCATCTTAGATTTATCTTTTATGGACAAAGATACCTTGGTTGGGAGAGATGAGTTTGCTCATTAAAGGATGAAGACAAAGAGCTAGGAGTTTAGTGAAGATATTATAGACATAGTTGTATAGGATTATGGGATGAAAGTCCTTAAGAGATGAAGCACCAAAATTTTTAGGTACTAAAGATTAAAAAATATTTTTGAACTCCCTTAAGATCTTAATAGTTGAGAAAAAAAATTTAGAGGCTTAAACCAAATATTATTTTATAATTTCCCAGTAGTTTTGGAATAAAGCTATCATGAATCCATTAGGCCTGAAGGCCTTATCCTTTTGAAGAATAAACACATCAAATTTAACATTATCTTCAGAGATCCTTTTGGGGATAATAACATTGTTAGAGTCATTTACTAGAGAGGGAACTGGCTGAAGGAAGTTTTGAGCTTTAATGTTGTTGATAGGATTTTTGGATGCAAATGAGTTCTTGAAGTATCTAATAATTTCTTATTTCATCTAAGTGAACTCTTGATATATCGATCTATATTCATAAGTTATTTTGTTGATATTTTTATAGATTCTATGTTTTAAGGTAGACATATGGAAGAAACTTGTACTTTGGTCACCTTCTTTATTCCATATTGCTCTAGATTTGAGTCTTCATAAATTTTCCTCTTGGGCCACTATGTTATGATAGTCACTTAAAAGGATTTTTTATTTATAATGGATCTCCTCATTCAAACAGACATTTAAAATTTGTTGTTTAATTTTAATTAGGTCATTTTCAACATTATCCTTTTGGTGGAAAATATTTCAAAAGACATTATGATTCCATATTTTAATGTTTATTTTGACATTTTTTAATTTTTGGGTGAGTTTGTATATGGCTATGCCTTGGGTGTTTATTCCCCCCCCCCCCCCCATTATTAAATATTTTCCTTTAACTCCAGATGCGATAACCACATGTGTTCATTTTTAAAGGGAGATTTGTTCTTTTTGTAATTATTTTCCATAATTAGTACAATTGGTTTATGGTTTGATCCAATATGAGGAAGTGAGGAAAGGTTGAAATCTTGTGTCAACAACCAAGTTTGATCCAATATGAGGAAGTGAGGAATGGTTAAGTCAGACCTGAATCAAGCTATTTCCAAGTCATCTTTTTTCTAGGTATAGGGAGAGCCTCTTATTTCCACATCAAAAAGGTTATTATGGGAAATAAAGTCAGAAAGATCATCCATGTTATCTGAATATAATCAAGAGCCTCATTTTTCTCATAGGGGAAGAATGGATTATTTAAATCTACAATTATAATCCAATTAATTTCCTTACAGGTTTATCTAAAAGCACTAAGATCATACCATATATTTTTAAGAGATAAGGGAGTGTTTGGGGGATAAACATTTGAGAGGATCCACATCTTTATAGAATCACATTCAATGAAGAGTATAGCTAGATGGTGTTCATGTTTGAGAATGGTTTCTCTAGTTAATAATCACTCATCCCAAAAAAGTTTCTATGCCACCTGATGCTCCAGATGAACTGACTGATGCCATCTTTGCCTCTCTATAAACTTTGTGATTTATTTCCTCTATACTATTTTATTGCATTTTTCTTTCTTGGATTGCAATAATGGTAGGTAGTTTTTTTTTGGAGATCTCTGAACATTTGGTGTTTGTTGTAGTGATTCATACCTCTTATATTCCAGATAATTACTTTAATAATAACTTATTGTGAGTGGTTTATGGAGCCTTTCATGTATTGTAGACTGAAGACCATCTACAATGTCTCGATTTGTTTGTTTATTTTTGATTGTTGCTTTGTTTAGCCTTCCCCTTTTTACATAATTTCTTAAATTTAGATGGTTTTTGAGTTTATTTTCTAACTGTGGTGATGCTTCTTATTTTTCCTTGCTTTTTATTAGAATCAGAGAGGAGTCTACATTTTTTATTCTTTGTAAAGTAGCTTGATCCATTTGATTTTCTGAGATACCTTTTTAGATGAGAGTTTCATTTTGCATTGCTAGTTCTAGAGATTGAATTGGGGGATTTCCTCCCTTTTCCTCTTCTTATTTAGAAGGTTGGAGGCATTGAAATTTATTACTAATAATGGTATGATGATGTAAATCTAAAGAAGATATCAAATGTTGAAATTTTCTTACCTTAGACAACAGTGGGAACTCTTTGTTTATAGCTTCAACATTGTTGACTTGCTTTTTTTTTATTTTTTGAGTTGGGTTCTTGAGCTCTTCTTAATTTGTCTTGTAATTCATGCCCGATTCTCTATTAGGCTTCTCTTTTTATAGTGTGACCAAAATGTTTGGATTTGTGTGATTCTTTTCTGGTATGTACTCTTTGATTTTTTGAGTTTCCACCTTAGAAGTGTGTTTCTTTTTCTCTAGGATATGGGTATCAGATGGTATACCTTCACGTGTGAGGATTGATGATCTTCTAGTTCTATTTCCCAATATTATTTATCCTTTATGAAGACAAATGCATTACCCTTTTTGATGAATGTTGGGCATTCCCTAGTTAGATGATCTAGTTTCCTATAGCCTTCACATTTTAGTACTGAGTTTTCAAAATATATCTTCCAATTCCATTCCCCACTAGAGGATTCTAGAGTGATAGATGTTGGGAGATATTGATCCATATAGGCATTTACACAAAATCTCGCATAGATCATTTGAATTATGTTTTTGTGGTAGAATCAAATGTTATTAAGTATCCTATTATTTTAGATATACTTATGAAAACATTTTCATCCCAAAACTCTAGGGGGGAACCTTGTAGCCTATCCCATATAGGCATGAGATTGATTCTTTCTTGATCTGGGTGAAATTCAACTTTCCATTTTTGAGAAATAGTCCTTACTTACCCATGAACCAAGGACCTCTAACTATAATATTTGCATATTTTTCTTCATTTTTGTAAAAAATAAAGAAAAATTCATTGCTCATTGAGGAGATTTCAAGATGCCCTTTGGGTGTCCACCGTTTAGAGGCCCAGAGTCTGAAAGTATCTATATTCGATCATGCTCCCAAGAACTTCCCTACTAAGGAATTTGAGATTCTTATAGAGCATTTAGATTTGATTGAGTCTAGGATTGAAATTCTAAATCTCTCGCCTTCTTTGGAAATCTTTAGCTCTTGATTTAGGTGGATCTTGTGATACTCCCCTATCTTTCCTTTCAATTTTTCTACCCAAGATAGCTTTTCAAGAAGCTTGGGAAAATATTATGTTTAGCCTGAAGCTCTAGATCCAAAAAAAATTAGTGGTACATCAGACTCTACTTGTCCTTTTTCATCCATGGACTAGCCCACTCCTACACCTTTCTATCAGGATCTACCTCCATCCTCTACATCTACATCACCTTCCCCACCTTTCCCAGTCAAATTTGAATTCAGGTTTATTGCCTTGACTCCGCTCACCATCGCCATTCCCATCCAACCTTAGTACATAACACATATTTCCCATCAAGGATTATAAACATTAAAACATTTGAAAAATTTCAAAAATTAAAAAACATTGGATTTTTATCAAAAATTAAAAAACATTGGATTTTTATCAAAATAAAAAACATTCACAAACGTTCAAATTTGTTTTTCATTATATATGCTACATATTTACCTATTATATAGGGTTTCATTTTATATGATTCGTGTATATGATTTTCATCATATTTTGGGGTGAATGATATACATATTCATAGGCCAAATAATACTAGATTTCACATGTTCCATCCATATCTAAGATGGTTCAATTTCATAGGCAAAATGTTCTACTTGGTGGCATTTCCATTTCAAAGGATTATTGCATAGTGATGTTTATCCTTACTTGTCCTTAATTTTTTAAAGTTAAATTAATACATCTCTTATCACATTGATATTTTACTTTATGATTGTTACATTATTATAATGACCATTTTTTTGTAAATGCTTGCTTGTGTGTGCATATGTTTTCTTGTTTATGTTTCCTTATTCTCATCAGATCCTCTTTTCATTTTGTTTTGTGATTTGGTTTATGATTCAAGTTACTAACTTAGGTGTGGTCACTACCATTGTGTGGTATTTATTTGGTACCTACATTTCCATGGTCGTTACCATGCATTTATGTATGCATATTTATTTATTATGTTCTTATTTTTTATTAATCTAGGCCTGTTTTGGGGTGTCTTTTTTGTATGGGCATACTAGTTGCTCCTGTTATAAAATTAGAATTTTTAATAATATATTATATCATGATTGGATTCTAATTATAAATTTTAAATTCTAAACATTAAAAAATTCAAATTCAAATTCAAATCACATGTGTTTAAAATAACATGCTACACTATTTTTTAAACATACAAGGGTAATTTTTCAAATTACATAGTTTTGGATAATAACACACAATGACTATTTTTTACCCTTACATTTGGGTCTTTTAATGTGTTATTTCAAGATGAGTAATTACAAAAACTATTCTTCATCCCTTACCTTTAAGGAGAGTATTTATAAATGAAAATTTTAAATTCAATATGCATCTATTATGATCAAAGATGATTTAGTATTTAATAACTTGATAAAAAATCATATGGGGTGTTGGTGACTCCCTAACAAGTGTCATGATACACTTCAAAAATGTTTTGAAATTATAGGATGTGTGTGTTTGGCATTAGTGACTCCTATGAGAAAGTATTGAGCTATGTTTTCAATAATTATCAAAATTTTAGTGATGGAGAAATTATGGTGGAATTTAAGGAAAATATGAATTAGATTTCTTATTTCTTATGATTCCTTTAAATTTAAATTTCAAGAGATAATTTCAGATTTTCAAATAATTGAATGTTTATCATGAGAAATTTAATTACTTGTAGATATCAACACTTGTTTTAGGTTAAACAACTAATCAAGTATGGATGGAAACTTAGTGAGAGAAAGGTAAAACACTTCATTCTTCCCTATGTAATAAAAGGTGTATATTTCAAAATATTTACATGTTTAATTTAATACACATATGTATTTCACTCAAATACCAAAGTTAAAGTGGGGGAATTTTATAGACTTCCAAATATAGAAGAAAAGAACTTGTTTTTGGTTTTTATTTCCAATTTAGCTTTTTGGAAAGCTTGTATAGTTTAATCCATTTATAATATGGTCCCAATCATGTAAGATTCTTTATATTGTCAATTGAGATTAAAAAATTAGCTCAATACTTATCTATAAGATATCTGCTAGTATATTTGAATTACTTATATAGACTTGTCTCAAAAATATAGGCATACTTATCTCCTTGATGAGCTCATAGTTGTATGGGCCTATTTTGGATAAATTTTTACACCTAAGGGCTTATCCCCCCAATTTTGTTTTGTGGGGGTCCTTCTTCATGTTATCCCTTAACCCTTCCCATTTTAATTTTATAAAATCATCTAACACACATAAGTCATCCTAGATCATCCTATAAATATAATATTTTCAAATCCATATAAAAGAGGATAGAGTTAGAGATTATTAGAAGAGATATAAAATTTGTCATAATAGGTGCCAAGCCTAGATCTAATCTTATCCATTTAATTTTTGCTTCAAAATAATGCACACTTAAAACACTTATCTACCCTACTATCTCTAAAATTCCCTTGTTATAAAAAAAGGCAATTTTAATTTAGTAGTTGCATTGACCACTTCTATGGAAGAGGAGGTTAAAAATATTAATCAAGGTATTCCATCCATATACCATGAAACTATGCAGAGGTTTAATTTTGAGTGTCTGTTATATGTAATTTACAATATTTATTCAATATTTATTGAATCCTTTATTTTTTTTGGAATGTGAAAGCTAAGCCAAATTGAAGATTAAAATATAAAAAATATTTTACATTGTACATATTAAAAGTGAAGGTATTATGATAATTAGGAATATGAAAGACATAAATACCAAAAAACTAGACTAAAAATCATTATAAAGATAAACCCAATGATAGACAACATTGGTGCCACAAAGACATGATCAATACACATAAGCTTATTTTTGTTAGACATGTATAGGAGAATATTATACAACTAAGGGATCATATCATAGTATAGCTCAATTCTAAAAATTAATTAGGTTAAACACAATCAACATAGTTGTAATATAATCTCAAATTTTCTAAAAAATCAAGGTGTATTTATTTCTAAACTTATTTGTCAATTCATTGCATTGTTTTAACTTATATTTGTGACACTTGGGCTTGTTTATGTTATTTAATCTCTTAAGTGAACATAAATTATGTATTTCACTTGTGAATGTTTAGGATTAATTAATTATAAATAATTTATTCTTATTTTTTATAAAAACTAAAAATAAGATAAACAATATTTGATTGCATCTAATCAAGGCTCAATTTAGTAAATTTTATTGAAAGAAGTAATTTTGATCATAAAATAATGTCAAATGGTCTTCATATATTCCCTATTTCCCCTAAATATACCTATATCTATGTGATCAACCCTAATTTAGCCTACTTTGATATTAAAATAAATAATGACATCCAATCATGAAATAACAACAAACTATACTTTTATATACCTAATTTTCCTCAAATATAATATATAAATCTATCCATTTTCCCTCATAATGACATTTGTCATTGTTAAAATCTATAATTATATCATGGATCACTTTTGGTGCACTACTAGTCTATATGATTTTATTGATGTTTTTTTATCACAACAATAATTTTCCTCATATATGCATGCTAGATGGATTATCTTACATTATTTATTAGTAACAAAGAATGGAGGGGAAAATAGAGGATGAGAAAGAGAAATAATCCATTATTTGGGGTTTTAAATGGTTGTAAGAAACATAATTTATTTTTCAACATTGTTTTGGGCTTACACTTATTAGCTAACTTGGTTTATTTCATGACTTGCTTATTGCTATGAGGCTACCATACTATTTCTTAACTTGAATATCAATCAAGTGGAGAAAGTAGAGGAGAGGAAAACAAATGATGAGAAGGAGAAATAACATATTAAATACTTTTTTAATTTATATAAATGGAAACTTATATCTTTCTCAAAAAGAGGCAAATTATTTTTATCATTACATTTCTTACATCTTCCCACTTGGGCTATACTACATTTGAGCATCATCTATTACATCCACACATGAATTATCATTGTGTAGGTTTTTATTGCAACAACAATGTTGATCAACTATTTCATCAACCTATTTATCTTTATACCATATAAATGATCACACTGAGAAGGTCATACAAGTGCATTTAAGCTCTTTTACATTTAAACATGATTAATTTTTTAACATTGTATGGGATCAAAGCATAAAATTTGACCGCATTTTAAAAAATGTTGAGTATGATGCCAATGCATAATTTAATAGTTGATGTTATAATTATATGTATTAGTTTTTTATTATCTTATTATCATTATTTAATATAGTTATTTTCTAGATAAGATTTTTTCAATTTTGGATGCTTTTTGGGAACTTCTTAAAAAAGTTAGAAGTGTTACGTATATTGTAATTCATTGATGTGTACTTAACTGAGATCAAATCCTTATCCATTCATCCCAAAGAGGTTGGAAATATTTTTTAGATATGAGTTAACTAAAAATAAATTTATTTAATTTAATTTATCAATTTATAAGAATTTGGGGTGCCTAGTTTGTCTAATGTGAATGTTCTACTTTTTAAGAAAGGTTTCTTGTATGTTGACAAAATCTTATTAGTGAGCAAAATTGTTTTATTAGAGTCTATTTTAATGCATATATTTTTAGTTATCTTATTTTTTAAGTAATGTCTTATTTATCATTAAGTTTATATTTTTTTCTTGTCTTAACTTGTCATGCAAGGTACTTATAACTGGCTAATTTTAGCCATGTTTGCCTTAAAGAATGGTGTAATAGTGTGGCACCATAATTATTTTTGAAATATATTTTTGTATATTTTTATCTCTTATTTTTTATTTTATGTATTCATAAAGTAAAAATAACAAGCTTTAATAGCTTAATTTTAAGTTATTTAGTGCATATTTAGTCATCAATCACACTTATAACATTACTAGATTAACAACTAGTAACTTTGGGTTAAATTGGATGATATATAACTTCATTTTCAGATTTAATCAAGACTAATTTATATTCCTTTCATACATTCAAAATATTTATTTAGTATCATATCCTTCTTAAATAAATCTTCATAAATATTTTCAGCCATTATTAGGAGAATTATGGCTTGTATGAATTTTGCTTATATGAATATTCCCTATTTTAAAGGTGACAACTTTGAATATTAGAGAGATCATTTAAAGATAATTATTATCTGGAAGGGATTTTGGGATAATTTTCTCTATAGGTACACACCAACTACATGGAATAATTTGACTCAATATTAGAATAAAACAAAAAAGGATGAAGAAAAGGTTGATGTACAAACTTTCTTCTATCTTCAAATCACCATAGACCCAAACATATATCCAAGAATTATTGGATGAAAAAATTACCATGAGAAATAATATACCCTAAAAAACTCATATCATGGATTTGATAAGGTAAGATACACAAAACTCTAAACTCTTGAAATAAATTTTAAAATTTTGAAAATGTTTGATAATGAAGGAGTTGGAGAATATTGCATAAAGGTAAATGAATTAGTGCATAGAATTAGGGTAGTAAGAATTTTTTTGATATATTTGAATAAAAAAAATTTCATATTGTAATTACTTTTGAGGAGTGTAAGGACATGAACACTATAAGTTTTGATAAGTTAGTGCATTGTCTCTTATCCCATGAGGAGAAGATAAGACTATATACACGAGATCAAGAACAAGCACTTGAAACTAAGGCAAGGGTTTCAACGACCAAGATAAAAGTAAAAATTAAAATAAATTGAGTTAAAAAAATAAAATTAAAATGGGAAATTTGAATATAAATGTATAGGTAAAATAAAAATAAACCTTGTCATTATTTCAAAAAATTATGACACTTTATAAAAGATTATAAGATACTGACACTTAAAAATCAAGATAATCAAGAGAGTGAAAAGAAGGCATTCCAAGTTGAAAAAAGTGAGGTTAAAGAGCACTCATATTATTGAATCACATTTAATTTGAGAATATAGGAATAAAATATTTTATTTTCTCTTTATTTAGGCTACTCATAATATATGACATATCACAAATACAATTTTAACAAGTTAGATGATTCTTTCAAAAGCCAAGTGCAATTGAGAGATGGTAAGCCCATATAATCTGAAAGAAATAGAAGAATACACATTAATACAAGTCAAAATCTAATAATTGAAATATGAAATACTTTTGAATTTTACTTTTAGGGCTTAAAAATTCTTACATATGTTTCTAGTTCCAACAAGAATCAATACTAGCTTTTTACAAGAGACTAGTCATCCATCTTCATCTACACTAAGAAAGAATAAACATTTTTCGAATTCACATCCAAAAAATAAAATTTTATATCATAACTATTAGTATATAATTACAAGGATTAAAAATCTTAAGGTCTATTATTATTATTATTATTATTATTATTATTATGAAAATACTATATTTGTATTATCATATATGATTAGTGAACCTATAAGTTAGGCAAAAGCTAGTCAAAAGAAAGAGTGAGTTAGTGTTATGAGATTTAAGATGGATTGAATTGAGAGAATTGATAAATGGAATATTTTTCATTCTCCATATGATAATTATTTAATTGGAACTAATTGGGTCTAAAATATCAAAGTCAAGAGTCATGCTACAATTGACAAGCTAGAATCTAGACTAGTTATATGAGGGTTTACACAGACATATGGGGTTGACTATAAGGAAAATTATGCAATTGTGGAATGTAAATATTAAATAATACTAATTATTAATATATTTTCTCATAAAAAAATTTAAAATCCATCAAATGGATGTCGAAAGTGCATTCCTAAATGGAGTGATTAAAGAAAAATCATATGTAATGTAGCTATAAGGTTTTGAAGTAAAGGATAAAGAGTTTTGGCTATATATAAGTTGAATAAGGATATTTATGAGATGAAGTAAGATCCTAGGGATTGGTAATCAAGAATTTATATCTGGTTATTAGATCAAGCCTTTGTAATAAGCCAAATTTAATGATCCAAAACTCAGAAGTTTTGGTTGATAAATATCACAATAACATAGAAATAACATAATAACAATGAATTCTCTGAGAAGAGATGTAGTATTACTCAAAATCGCAATACAGAAATATGCTTATCTCTGGGAAGAGATGTCTCTCTTCACATTTCGGGTTGCCTCTTCTTTTATACACAATTTGAAAGCATGGGAAGGATGTGGAAGGTCACCAATCTCGAGGGAGATGAAGTGGTACGACTTCCAATATTTAAAACAATACATAATTTGAGGAATTACTATTTTTAGAAACTTACTATTTTTAGACAGCACTATTAAAATTGAAATTTGAGGCACTTCCGTTGGGTTTTCGGGGGTCAAACTTCATTGAGAAAATCTCATGCCATTTCACGACGTTTCCCTCATTCTTAGCTTTCCAACGGTTCAAACGGCGAGTCAATTGGAGCTACGGTGCAAAAGTTATGGCTCCCGAAAGTTTCGTCATCAATTGGGGTGGAACTGTCACCCGAATTATTGCCTGAATTGATGCCTGGATCATTCCTCCCTCCTTGAAAAGCAATGGTCCCCATTGCATCAATACTCCCCATCAGGCGTGGTAGTTTTTTCTTGATTTTATTCTCTGTGAGCCACTCACCTTGATGGCTCAGCTGACCCCTTTTGACCACTCGATAAAGCAGAATAGAACGTCCTCTGGTTGTCTTCATCCAAGTATCCACAATCTGATCCTCTTCCACTGGAGCAAAACTCTGTGGATCAAGTTCATCAATGTCGAGTTGTTCTACTACAATTGAAGTGTCCAAGAGAGGTGGATGATATGGCTTGAGGAGCTCCACATTGAATATTAGGTGCAGACCAAGGTAGGCTGGGAGGTTCAACTCAAAAGCATTTTCTCCAACTCTTCTGGTGATGGTGTATGGTCCATATCGCAGAGGCCAAATTTTTTTGTATGGGCCTACAAGTCATTCCTTTTGGAGCCGCAACCAGACCTTGTCACCCATAGCAAAATGGTGTGCAATCCTGTGTTTATCATGGCGTTGCTTGTACTTTTGATTCATTTTCTCCAAGATGTCATGAACTTGTTGCTAGAGGTGTTGCATTTGTTCAATAAACTTTGTAGCTTTTGCTGCCTCAGATCTTCCATGAGGTGTGTATTCCATGGTGGAAAATAGAATTGCTATATCAACTAGTGCCATGGGTTGGAACCCAAAACATACTTGGAATGGACTGTGCTTGGTCGAGCTATGCAGTGCCCGATTGTATCCATGTTGTATGAAAAGAAGTCCCTCATCCCATGTGCGTGGATGTTTGGAGTGGTACATCCAAATCATGTGAACAATCAAGCGGTTTACCACCTTTGTTTGACCATCAGTCTGTGGATGGAAGGTTGTGGACTTCATCAGCTTAGTATCCATCATCTTCCATAGAGTGGACCAGAAGATGCTCAAGAACCTGCTATCTCGATCTGAGACAATGGACTTGGGAAGACCAAAATGGAGCCATACATGACCAAAATATAGTTGAGCAGTTTCCTCAGCAGATATATTTTTTACAGGCAATCATGATAGCCATTTTTGAAAAACGATCAACTACCACAAAAATACAGTCCTTACCATGTTTGGAAGTGGGCAAGCCTAATAGAAAATCCATTGAGACGGATTCCCAAGGCCTGGTTGGTTCTGGCAATGGCATGTACAATCCTTGCTTCTTATTTGTCAGCTTGGCTATCGCACATGGGGTGCAAGACTTGAGATATCTTTCTACATCCTTTCGCATATGGGGCCAGTAGAAGTGTTTTTGAAGAACTGCCAATGTTTTCTCAATACCAAAGTGTCCAGCTGTCCTACTGAAGTATGCTTCCCATATCATCTTTTGTTGCTCTGCAACTGGAACACAGATGTGTCCCATATGACAGAGGACATTATCTTGCAAATAGAAATCAAAAACATGTGTACCTTTTTGAAGTGCTTGATATGTAGCGGCAAAGGTAGGATCTGCTTCATACAGGGTACCCCAAGTGGCAGTCTCATGTCCGCACAGGTCCAAAACTGTTGTGAGTACAGTAATTGGTGGGCGGCTCAGACAATCTGCCGCTGTATTTGAGCTCCCCTTTTTGTGTTTGATTATCAAGTGGAATTGCTGAAGATATGTGGCCCACTTTTGATGCCTCTCATTTTGGAGCTTGCTTTGTGTCTAGATGAATTCCAATGGTTTGTGGTCAGTGTGAATGACCGTTTCTTTTCCCAAGATGTAGTGTTTCCATTGTTTACAGGCTTGCACAATGGCATAGAGCTCCTTATCATATGTTGGATATTTCCTGACTGTATCAGTGAAAGTTTCACTGTGATATGCAACAAGATGGCCATGTTGCATGATGACAGCTCCCATAGCATATTCAGACGCATCTGTCATCAACTCAAAAGGTTGATGCAAATCTGGCAAGGCAAGAATAGGGGATGAGCAGAGTCTATTCTTCAAATTCTCAAATGCCCTTTGTTGTATTTCACCCCACTGAAATGTAGCTTTTGCTCCTCCTTTAGTCACTTGGGTTAGTGACCAAGCAACATGTGAAAATCCAAGAACAAACCTGCGGTAGAAATTTGCAAGACTCAAAAAGCTACGAAGCTCTGTGAGGGTCCTTGGTGTGGGCCATTCTTGAATAACTCAAATCTTTTCTGGATCAACATGGACCCCTTCTGCATTCACAACATACCCGAGGTACTGAATTGTTGTCATCCCAAATGTGCATTTGTCAAGATTTGCATACAACTTGTGCTCCCGAAGAGTTTGAAGCACCTTACGAACATGTTGCAAATGTTCTTCCCATGTTCTGCTATAGATGAGTATGTCATCTAAGTAGACAACCACAAACGAGTTGGTGAAGGGTCGTAAGATGTCATCCATCATCCTCATGAAGGTTGCAGGTGCATTAGTTAAGCCAAAAGGCATAACCAACCATTCAAAGAGCCCCTCCTTAGATTTGAATGCAGTCTTCTAGACATCAGTGGGATTGATGGGAATTTGGTGATAACCAGATTTGAGATCAATTTTGGTGAAGAACTTCGCACCACGGAGCTGGTCCAGCAGGTCATCAATCCTGGGGAGAGGATAGCGATTCTTCATAGAGATTTTATTCAGGGCTCGATAGTCAATACAAAGCCTCCATGTTCCATCTTTCTTCGGTGCCAAGACAATTGGGCTACCACAAGGTGAAGAGCTTGGCCTGATGTGACCCTTTTAGATCAATTCTTGAATCTGTCTTTTTATCTCATCATTCTCCAAAACTGATCTGCGATACACAGGACTGTTAGGCAAAGGTGATCCTGGGATCAAATCGATAGAATGTTTTACCTGGAAATGTAGTGGAACTCCTGTAGGTGACTTGAATAAGTCATCATATTCTCCTGTGATGCGTCCTATCTGCTTCTGTTGTTGTGTTTATTGCGTAGTCAGGACTGCAACATCGGCCTTCGTGGATTTCTGCGGCTTGACCACCATGAGGACAAATTGCTTTGTTTTCTCCACCAATCTCTTACATTGCTTCGCACTGATCAGGGAGACAGATGTGGGAGGTGGTACCTCTGGTACCCTATAGCACCATTTTCCAAGGGTGAGAGTAATCCTTCAGGTTCGTGATTCATAGATGCCATGTCGCTCATACATGAATGGCTGACCAAGGAGTACATCACAAACATCTAGATTGACTACATCACACAAGACTTCATCTTGGAATGGTTTTATGGCATATGAAAGAAGACACTGATGGGTGACACGGAGGTCTCTCCCTGGGCTTAACCATCCAATACTATAGGGCTTTGGATGAGGCTTCACAGATAGATTTAGACTTTTCACAACTTTAGCAGAGATTAAATTCTTTTGACTCCCACTATCAAGAATGAAATGTAAAGGCGTACCTTTTACCCATAGTTTGGAGTGGAACAATCTTTCCTTGTCATCTGGTCTTTCTCCACGGTTCTGTGATGAAGCGATAATGGTGTCTGACTCAGCATCTACAATTTCTTCTTCATCCTCTTCGACTGTGGGTTGTGTATGAGGCAGAGTAGTGGATGTTGAGTATTGTGACTCAGAAAGCAATGACTTGATGGCTCGACATTCTTCTTTGGAGTGAGTCCCAATTTTGTGGTAATCACACCATTTTCCAGCCTTCCCTTTCTGGGATTTCTTATCCTGAAACTCCTTTTGCTTCCAATTTGGGCCTCGTGTTTGACCTTCCTTATCATTTTTCTATTTTGAGGGTTGACTCTTCGTATTCTTTCTGCCATTCTTCTGTTCAATCTTCACTACAAATTTGTATGCCTCACCAAGGGTTTCCAAATTGAAGAGTTCCATTTCCCCCCGTATGTACCATTGTAGTCCACCACGATATTTGAGAGTCTTATGTTTCTCACTTTCTTGAATGCCCAACCTTGCAGACAAAGAATGAAAAGTGTCTGTGTAATCTTGAACAGATTGGTCCTTACCTTGGCGAAGTTGTTGCCACTGTATGTAGAGATCATCATATGCTCCGATGGGATAGTACTCTTCTTTCACTGCTTCTACAAAATCATCCTAGGTAGGTTCCGCCTCAAGGCCAATGTCATCTATGTTGAACCTCTTTTTGCACACTTCCCACCAATTTTTCACAGGCAATGTTGATTTCAAAAGAGCAAAAGTAATCTTTTCTCCATCGGTAAACTTATTTACAGAGAAGTAGGAAGACAGTTGATCTAACCAATTTTCTACTGCATCAGCATTGATTTTACCTTCAAATGTAGGAATATCAAAATTTGCCTGGACCTTGAAGGGTGTTTGGGCACTGAAAGGTTGTTCCCAGGATGAGGAGCCAGGAACTCGAGCCGTGGAGCCAGGATTTCCCATCGGAAGTGTTTGAAGAATTTGGGCAAATTGTTGTAGCATCTGTGCTTGTTGCCGTTGGAGGGCCTCATTCACCATTTCCTTAAAAGGATCAGATGTCTCGGTGTTGTCTGCCATTTGAGGTCGTCTGGAGCGAACAGGTGGAAAATTTGGAAGCTTAGTTGTTTCCCACCCAAGCTTCTTATAGCCTGACCTCGTCCTCGGGATCATACACTCTCAAGACAAACCGCTCTGATACCACTGATCCAAAACTCAGAAGTTTTGGTTGATAAATATCACAATAACATAGAAATAACATAATAACAATGAATTCTCTGAGAAGAGATGTAGTATTACTCAAAATCGCAATACAAAAATATGCTTATCTCTGGGAAGAGATGTCTCTCTTCACATTTCGGGTTGCCTCTTCTTTTATACACAATTTGAAAGCATGGGAAGGATGTGGAAGGTCACCAATCTCGAGGGAGATGAAGTGGTACGACTTCCAATATTTAAAACAATACATAATTCGAGGAATTACTATTTTTAGAAACTTACTATTTTTAGACAACACTATTAAAATTGAAATTTGAGGCACTTCCATTGGGTTTTCAGGGGTCAAACTTCATCGAGTGAAGCTCATGCCATTTCACGACGTTTCCCTCATTCTTAGCTTTCCAACGGTTCAAACGGCGAGTCAATTGGAGCTACGGTGCAAAAGTTATGGCTCCCGGAAGTTCCGTCATCAATTGGGTGGAACTGTCACCCGAATTGTCGCCTGAATTGATGCCTGGATCATTAAACCAACTCTTTACATATAAACAATTAGTGTTAATGCGTTATATATCTATCTTTATGTTGGTGAATTGATATTTATAGGTATCTCTATATAAATGTTTGACAGCTTAAAATAAGATATTAAATAAAAATTAGAGATGATTGATCTTGGACTTATGAATTACTTTTGACATTTAAGTCCACTAAAACAAAGAGAAAGTATTCATTTATCAAACCAAAAATACCCAAGACATGTTAAAGAAGTACATTCTTCAAGATTCTAGTCTTGTTCACACTCCAATCACAAGTGGAGAAAAAATAATGATAGGATGAGATTCCTTTATTTCATGAAAATAATTTTAAAATCATGGTGTGAGGTTTGATGTATCTTACTATGACAAGACTCAATATCAGTTATGGAGTTTCACTAGGTTCTTGATTTATGGGCAATCCATCGATCAAACATTGGCAAGAAGTGAAAATAATTTATAGATATGTAAGAGGTACACATAATCATGGTATTAATTTTATAATATAAATTTAATTATGTATAATTGGATATATAGATTCAGATTAGGGAGGATGTCTTGGTGACAAGAAGGCAACTTTATGTTATTGCTTCACATTAGGAAGTGGGTTAGTTTCATGGTCATAAAAGAAATGAGATACAATTACATTATACTCTACTGAATCTGAATATATAGCCCTTAAATCATCTTGAGCACAAGTATTATGATTTATAATACTCTTAGTTGATTCAATATTGGCTTAATACTAGCCAACAAATATTTTTTGTGATAACAATGAGGCAATATAATTATCTATGAATCTACTTTTCCATGCTAGAACAAGGCATATTAAACTCAAACATATTTTTTTTAGAGACTTGATCAATGATAATTTTTTTTTAATTGAGTATGTGATAATTGGAGAATAATTTTTTGATGTTTCACCAAGAGATTGTTAAAGAGTCATGGAAGACTTAAGGAGATTGATAGACATTTATGCTCTTTACATCAAAGGGAAGATGTTGAGTATTATGCCAATGTAGCCACTTGATCATTGATGTTAGAATTATATTTATTATTTTATGAGGTTTATTTAAATTAGTGATTTCCTAAATTATTTATTTTTTCAAATTAGAATACTTTTTATAAATTTTCCAAAAAATGGTTAAAAGTGCTAGTTAAAGTGTTGTTCACTGAATGTGTAACTAACTAAGATCAAATACTTATACATTCATTCCAAATAGGTGGGGTACACTTTTTAAAGCTGATTTAACTAAAATTAAATTTATTTTAGTCAATTTACTACTTTTTAGGGATTTGTGGTGCCTATCTTTTCTAATGTGTATGTTTTGATTGCTTGTTAAGGCTTTTTGAATGTTGACCATATATTATTAGTGATTCAAATTTTTTATTTTAAAATCTATTTTTAGTTAACTTAGTTATTAATTCAGGTCTTAATATAACATTCACTTTATAATTTTTCTTGTTATAACTTGTCATGCAAGTTGATTGTAATTGGCTAATTTCAATCATGTTTTTAAATAAAAAATGGTGCAATAGTGTGGCATCATAATTTTTACTAATAAATATTTTACATAATTGTATTTATGATTTTTTATTGCAAGTATTTATAAAATAAAATAATAAAAATTTATTAACTTAATTTGAAGTTATTCAGTGCATATTTAGTGATCAATCATACTTACAACATTACTAGATTAACAACTAGTAACTCTAGACTAGATTGGATGATATATAACTTCATTTTCATATTAAATCATAACTGATTTACAATCTCTCCATGCATTTAATAAATTATAATAATATCAAAGGAAAAATATAATTTGCCTTTAATGTTTCCTTTAAACATGAACAACCCTAACATTTAAAAGGTTTACTTTATTCCTTATTTTAGATGTAGCATTATATTCACTTATTATTTTAGAGTATGTATGAATAGATAACATAGAGTGATATATTTTTTTGAAAAAAATTAATGTGTTCTTCAATTCAACATTGTGCTCTTATTTTTGTAAACAATTGTGTAGCAGAGTATGTGCATGAATAAAAAATGTTTCTCATCACTTTTTTAACTAAATAGATTTTTATTGATCACATCACAATACTGTTATAATTTGAGTGTGGAGTGATAAGTTTCATCACCACCTTTCAAGAGCATATAATATTTACAACTTGTTACAATGATAACAAACATTAAAAGGATAAAGGTTGGGACATTTTCATAAATTGGAATACCTACAAAGTTTTAGTGAGTGTTGATTTCCTAAATTTAGTTTTTAAATGAGCATCATCATATGCATAATTTTAAGATGCCACTAAAATAAATTCTAATGGGTTAGTTGTTAGTGTCTATACTAACACATGGATCTTCTCTTGCATTGTATGTTTCAATAGACAAAAAGTGAACCTAATCTTGAGCATATATTCATTTCAACTATTTATAAAATAGTCATTCAAATTATATTCAACTTCAAAATTATGTAAAATTTTGAAATCCAAAATAATAAGTGGTATTCTTATTGTTACAATGATTTATGGGTAGATGTATTGCATTTTGATGTAAACCCACTTTCCACATTTACAATTTTATAGTTTAGTTTTTAGTTGAACAAAAAATGTGTTATGTTCTTTAGTGTGTGGATAAAAAATAACTTTGAATCCATCGTAAGTAATTAAAGGCTTCTACTATAATTTAATTATATTATTAATATTTTATAATGATTTAAAAACACATATCAAGTAAAAATGTAAGAAGGTTATCGAAAAAGTTTTGTTCAATTTTTTTAAATTATAATAAAATATATTTATCATACCATCTACTAAAATAAAAATCCCCCATAATAACAAAAATATACAAACAAGATAAGCTTTAAATATCTAAAAATAATATGCAAATAAAAAATATATAATTAAATAATCTCATCTATCATATAAATATTAAAAACGTCTCATTAATAACTCCACTTATATTTCCTCATAATGAATATGATTTGTGAATACACATCATACCACATTTCTTTAAATTCAATACAAGGTATTAAAAAAAAATCAATATCTATCTTTTAGGGCTTATACAAAGAATTATTATCAGAAAAAGAAGTTAGAATGCTTATATGTGCTTTTTAAAAATATGTTATGTGTAAATTTTAAATTTAATATTTATATATTAAAAAAATTATACATTATATTAAAAAAAAATTGTATTATTTTTAATGGTTTAGGTTATTTTAGGGATTGAACTTTTATTTGTATTTTAAACTTAGTTCATAATTATAATAATAAAATGTTTGCTCACATACATACATAGAAAATGACACTTAAATAATATAGTAATTTATTTTTTAAGTAAGGAATTTTTAATTATAACACATCATAAATCAAAATAATTTTTTATATAATAAAAATAAAAATAATTATTTCGCATTCATATTAAAAGATAAGCATTGATATTTTGTAGCAAATTTATCAAGAAAAGATAAGATTGTAGTAGATTTATTGAAAATAAATTAGGACAACCAAAATGCAAGGGTTTTTGGAGAACAAAAACAATTGGAATATGCAAACAAAGCCTTAGAACACTACCACCAAGAGTCCCTTTATATAGTTGCGTAATGCTCTTATTGATATTTAGATAAATAATCATAATTAACTACACTTTACAACAAAATATGGGAAATGAAAATTGATAAGTCTTTAATATTAAAATAGGTGAAATATTTTATTAGATTTAAAATTTTAATTTCATATTGATTCTCTTTATTTATCTAACATTAAAAGTAGGGTAGTCACGTGATAAAGACATGTGATGAGTGGGGCTAATAAAATCATCATTTCCTTTTGGTGAGTGGGATCAGAAAAAATCAATACTATCATATTATATTGTATTATGATAATATATGAAGCATGATGTTGGATAGTGCATCTAATAAATTGGGTAATTGTTGCCTATCAATTCTTTGAATTTATTATATTTTAAAATATTAATCCATTATACAAAATATAAAAAAATTCAAATTATTATTAAATTTGAATTATTTTCTTAAAATAAAATATTATATTTTTATTGCTTATTTATACATTAACTTATAAATACATATAAAATTATTAAAATATACAATTTTTAGCTCTTCATACTCTCAAACTTAATTTCTTCCATTATTATTATTTTTTTAAAGTGTAAAAGCAAAGATATATTGGAATTAGAACATTACCATATCAGCCCCAAGAATCTTTCCATTATTAGGTCGTCTATAGTCCACTATGACTTGAATGATATACCATCCACATTAGACGACCATGCTAAGGTTTTTTATTTTTAAAAAAATGATTCGTATAATATGGATCGCTAGTTTTTTTACAAAACTCAAAGTATAATATGGTCCCATCACTTACCATGATTGATGCTAGACCTTTACATGATTCCCATATTTAATCTAAAGAGTCCATGCATATTATAGAACTTGATAAATGTGTAGAATCCGTTCGTTATGTCGGTGATGATGACCCATCTAATGATTTTAAATGGTCTTGCTCCCATTAATATAAGAGAGGCAATGTATGTGCTTTTTTCACTTTTACTTATTATAATATTCAACAAAACTATTATATATGTATTTAATATTTTTCTTCTCAAGGGTTGCAGAATATCCCTGATGTTTTTCTTCTTCACCAAAGTGCGGTTTCACTATACCAATTTTATAATCAAAAGAAGAGCATGATTATTGTAAATTATCAATTTTAAGAAAAAAAAAAAAATCAATCTTCAAAATGTTATTTAATTATCTATAAATTACATTAATTAGCAGTTTTTTAAAAGTACAATTTATATTAGAAAGGATTTAATTTTCTATTTTGGTAAAGTGTAGTTTTGTAAAGCGAAAGAGTGTAAATCGACAATCGTATTTCACTCGAAATTCATGACCGCTGACCCCGTCTCACATTTTGTTCATGAAACATTAAACAATAATAATAATATATATTTATGGTAGAGGTGGTAGTAGAAAATGAGGTGGTATGTTCCTTCATATGGCATGTAAATGAGTTATGTAGGGAGGAGATGTTCTGTTTCATAGTGAACTTGAGCAATTGTGAAGTGATGGGGAAGAGAAAGGCCATACAAAACATGAAAGTGGTGAAATATTTCAAGGTGAATTGAATGGTAATAGTGAGGGGAAATGATAGGTATTTCATGTGATTGACTTGAAGAACCCCAAGAAGATATATGTGTAAAACTCCAGTGACATATCACATATATCAATGTAATATGTAACTTTAAATGATTTGTTTCAATTACCTAATATATTATTGAAACATGTTTTATCTCAATAAGAACAAGTATTAGATATCAAACGAATCATCTTAAAAAGTATATAATGCACCATGTGTCATTTTAGACAAAGATTTGGTATGATTGACTGAAACAAGATTCAAAAAATGAATATCCAAAACTTACACACATAGTCCCCAATTTAGCACCCCTTTCAAACCGCATGACCTCGTTTTATAGGGAAACATTTTATCGTCATCTCCCAAATTCCTTTGATTTATAAATACCTTGCCCTCCATTTACATTGCACCCCTTATATCTACACATGAAAACCATCAAAAGATTTCTCAATAAGCTTTGAGAGAGAAAAATAATCCAAGTTCCATCTCAAACAATGAAGCAAAGAGCACATGAACACAACTAAGAAATACATAACCCTAACCTAAAAAGTGGCACAAAGGCTAGGAGTAGTTCATCCATCCCTAAAAGCAAATAAAATAGTTGATATTAAAATAATTAAATAAGTAATAGTCTAAAAGTTCACATCCAAATAATACTAATATATTATAACTATTTAACATATTAACACTAATATATTATATATTATATGCATATAATATATTAATTGAATATTAATATATTAACTGGTATTATTACTAATAATATATAAAATTATAATTAGTATAATAGATATATTTATTAATATAGATTAATAATATAATATATATAATGTATATATATATTATATTTTAATAAACATATAATATTTTAATAATGATATATACATTATATATAATACATATACAAATTAATTTGATCGGTTGTAGAAGAAATTTTATATAGTAAATTTAGTAATACAATAAAACTGTCAGTAAAAAAAACAATTGAAGTGGTTCATGAGAAGGGTGAATACAAATACACATCATACTAAACCATTCTATAGCCATAAAGAGATAGTCATGCCCCTTTATTGACATAGGCAACCTGCCTACACCATTTATGTAAATGCTTTCCCATAGCCTAAAAGGAACCAATAATGGCATTTACAAACTCAACTTCTTGTTACCAGGTTTGCTTGTTCTACATAACACACATCCCCTTACGAACTTATCAACATCAAATTGCATATTAAGATGATAAAAATACCTCTGCAAATGTGCAATAGTATTTATAACATCAAAATTTCCTACAACTTTTGAATTATGTGCTTCCCACATTAGTTGATCTCTTTCCTCATTAGGAACACAAATCTTACTCAACTTATATAAAAATCCTTCTTGAAGGTAGTAATCCTAATTGAGATCAAATACAACATCTTGGGACCTCTTTTATTAAATAAATGGCTCCTGAAAATCTACATCGTGTTCATATCCCTATACATAAGACACACACATAAAAGGCTTAAGAAGAGTTATGGCGCTAATGGTTGAAAACAAAGGAGGTCTAGTTAACATATATGCTAGTTTTGAAGTCACACCTTTATTATATTTGATAATAAAATGATATTTTTTTAGAAAACTCATCCACTTATAGTGTCTAGCTTGTTTAAGTTTGGTTTGAGCTTACAAATAATGGATAGGTTGGTGATCCATGTGCAAAATAGTTTCCCTAACCATAAAATAGTGTTTCCATTTTTGATCGCTTGAACAAGAACATACATTTATTTATCGTATGTAAAATAATTCAGAATTGAGCAATGAAATAAATTTGAATGAAAACATATGGGCTTACCTCTTTGTAGTAGGACAATTTCCATAACATAATTACTATCATCCATATCCACCTAAAAGAGAAATTACAAGTTAGGCAAAGCTAATAACAATACATAGATAATATTGTGTTTAAACATATCAAATGCATATTGTTGATTCTTGACCCAAACAAAAGTATTGCCACTTGTTGTAGTGGCTACAAATGTGTGGTTATAGAAGATAAATTCTTGATGAACTTCTTCAAATAATTAACTATACCAACAAAGCTTGTTGTTTCAGTGACATTAGAAGTCTGTGGATAAGTCATGATAGCATCTACCTTCATCAGATCAATCCTCAAATATCCATATCTAATCATATGCCCCAAGAAGATAAGTGATTGTTGAGAAAACTCACATTTTTTTATCATTCAATAGAAACTTATCCTCCTTCTACACTTGTATAAATTGTTTTAAATGATCAATATTCTTATCAAGAGTTATTCTATAAACAAGAAAAGTATCCAAATACACAATGACAAATGAATTGAAATAAATGCCCTTATTGTCTAATTCAGATCAACCACATGAAGGTAGTTGGTGAATTTCATAGCTCTAAAGATATAATTAACCACTCATACAACCCATTCCTTGTCTTGAATGTTGTCTTCCAAAATTCTTCTTCTTCAATTCTCACTTAATGATACCTAGATTTCAAATTAAGCTTAGTGAAATACTTGGGATGCTAAATTTTATCAAGAATATCATCAAACCATTGAAGAGGGTACCTATTCTTTATGTTTTTTTAATTAAATGCTCTATAATTAAGACACATTATCAATGAACCATATTTTTTAGGTACTTAAAAAATAAGATAACCACACAAAGAAGCAATATAAAAGATTACAAGTTGATTGATTAAATATTGTAAATGTTTTTTTAACTCATTGGCATCCTTCAAGGACTACCTATACAACACAAGATTTGGATTTAGACTATATGGTAGTAGCTAGAGTTTTTAATCATTAGGCCTCACTGGTGGTAATGCCATGGCCTCGTGGAAACATTCTTCAAATATTGCACCAATCTCCCATACACATCTACTCTTTGTTAGTAAACACAATACAATAAGTATCATGTGTAACCACTTATTTATCTTGAATATCTATCAAAATATGTGAAGAAAGCTTACCACTTTCATTAATAAGACTTTAAGAAATTTTTACTATGGCTTTGCAAGACTCAATGAAATGACTAAAAAAGTTTCTAGGTAGTGTTGAGGAAGATTTTGGGATATGGCTATAGAAACACATTTTTTGTTGAATATTTTGGACTATGGATTTAGAAGATATAAGATGTTGTGGAATATTTATATATTATATCTAGAAAATTGAATTTATGATAACTATAGGTTTCAAATCTTATGCTTGTGGATTTTTCTAGAAAACATATATTTTTTGGGGCCATTTTGGTCTCTATTGCAGAAGACCAATTTTAAGCTACAAAATAGTTTTTAGTTACATAAGTGTTTATGATTCAGTTTTTAAAGAAATCATTTTCTATGGGTGTTTTGTGGGATAATTTAAAAAACTCTCCTTTGGGTAGTTGATTTTCTTAATTTTAAGTTTTATTTGTAAGTTTTTAAGAAGCTTTAATTTTTTTTTATGGTTTTCCCCTTAACATAACTTTGGTAACTTTGGTATTTATATATTTTTAGATTTGATATAGTTGCAATAACTCTTTTGTATTTATGAAAGGGGTAAGGGATCTCACAAATCTATTTTACCAATAAAAAATGGAAACCTTCTAACTTGAGAGAACTTTGGTATTTATATATTTTTAGATTTGATATAATTGCAATAACTCTTTTGTATTTATGAAAGGGGTAAGGGATCTCACAAATCTATTTTACCAATAAAAAATGGAAACCTTCTAACTTGAGAGACACTTACTAGATATATTTTCAAATCACCTTTGTAGGCTGAAATAATGCAACTATTTCCATATTTTACCAAAAAATATTGGTTGGATCTCCTCATAAATATAGTATTTGAGATATATATGTAAGGGTTGTCAAAAAATAAACCACACACATCAAGAGACACAACATCCAATATAACTTCATTAATGAAATGTGCATTAAAACTAAACATTATCTTTACATTTTTTGGTTACCTTGATGTCTTCATTTTTATTCACCTAACCCAAAGAATATGGTCATGGATGATTGTAAGTATTAATATTTAAAATATCTAATAACTCGTTTATCAAATTGTATTGTGAACACCTATAAAAAAGAGTGTTCACTTCTTTAAAAAAAAAATAATAATATGATTTTTTAAAACACATTCACTCTCTTTAGTACTACTACCACCCAAAAATGCATCTTTATTGATGAAGGAACAACATAAAATGTCATCCAAATTAGAGCATCGATAAATGTTCTCATATTGGATAAAGGGCATAGCCTTCTTCTTCTTCTTTTTCTTGAACAAATGTAATTTTGGATGTAGCTTCCAAAATTGATCCTTGAAATGTCTATGCACATGTTTAAACCTAAATTAAATATGGATCCTACTTGGGTGGTCAGGGTTAAGAATATATAAAATGATAATGTACAAGGGTGATAATAAGATCTACAACAAGCTAATTAAATGTTAAACTTAAATATGACATATGTTGAATTCATTAAACTGAGATAGGATAAAAATAGTAAGTAGAGCTATGCTAGATATGTAAATGACAAATAAATTATATACTTAGTTGGTTCTAATGTTGATACAATTCTAGATCTAGAACAAGTAGGAAGCAAACTTGAAGATGATTCTAGAACAATCAACAAATTTTGGAATAAGTGCCTTTAGAGCCAGATACACTATTATTAGCCTAGGATGGTTACATCAATGCTATTGTCTAGACTAGACATAGGTGTCCTATAAAAAATAGCTTTTAGAAAAGTATGAAACCACTTGGATACATCTAGGTTTGTTTTCACCTTCACTTTGGTGCATTTAGATCTAGGTAATTGACTATTCCTCCTCATGAAAATTCTAAAACCCTAGTTATTCATTTTCATAGTGACCTTGGTAAAAATGGGTTAATGGGCCTGCAGTGTCAAGATGACCCCAAGGACCCCTATGTTAATGAGCACTGCCTACATAACCAATACTCTGAAGAGGGCATTAGACTGATGTAGTTCCCTCATATGTGTTGGCTTGTGTGTGAATCATACAATATATGGAAAACAAGTACAATAGTGACCTAGCTTGTAACTTGGAAAATAGAGCTCCTAAGCTACTCCTTTAGTGTTTCAGACTTGTGTATGTGTTTTTCCTATGACTGATATGTTAATGGGAGAAAATATGAAAGCTTTGATTTATCAAGTACTTGATTCAATGCTTTGATAAATTACCTTGGTCTGTGCTAGATAAGGTAATATTGAGGAGTGATTGTGAATATATACCATTCCTATCACGATAATGTCTCGCATGAAATCACTTAGGCCAAACATTAGGATAAGTTTCATTTAATAATTATTTAACTTTAGGTCATTAGACACCTACAATAGGGTAGAACACTAGCATCAACATAGGGGTCTAGGACTAACACTTGTGTCATAGTAGTTAGAAAATAGGTATAGGCTGAAAACTTTCAAGGGCATAAGATAAGCATATTTTAAGCATTTTTGGAAAGATAAAAGGTCTATATCATCAACATAACACTATTTGGGCCAAGATATAGGCCAAGGGGCACAAGATAGAGGAGATGTGAGACCTTTGAAAACAAGGTACAAAACTTAAAGGAACATCCAAGGTATGAGTTTATGAAGTGTAGAATAATGAGGTGATATATAATCCTTAAATATCATCTACACTCCACCCCTTTAATCTAGTAATGAAATCTAAGATTTAAAGAATAAATGTGTACCTGGGTTTGTATAAAACACCTTGCCTTTGCATGAATTCAACTTGGGTGATTTGTTGGTGACTAAACTACAACCATGAACATGTTATAATATATAATTAGTGCATATAATATGAAATTAAAAACATTTTAAATAATTAAAATTGAAAGAGCAAGGTTTAAGAGTACACTTGTGTATTGATATAATTGCCTTGCATATTGGAAATTTGATTTGAAGAGATATATCATTGTAAGGCTCTAAAACTAAGATTAGGATAAATATATAAATCTGTAAAATGCATATATCTAAGGATATAGAGAAAAAGAGATACTAGAAGGTATATACCCCCAACTTTGGATAAAATTTGAGTTGTCACCCAATAATTGAGATTAGCTCAACTATGCAACCCAATCATACTTATAACCTAGTGAGTGTGAGTGAACCAAGTCAACTCACACTATCAAATTGGTGAGGTTAGATGATATAATCAATTCCAACCTAAAAACCTGGTAAGATGGAGTGTTTTAATCACCTCAACCATACCAAAATCAAACCAACCACTGTAGTTAATTGGCTTAATACAATCTATAATAGTCCATCTTAGTGGGTGATGACTGTTAAGAAATGTTAATCCTCACATTAATTTTTGAATATTGTAATGTGCATTATTACGTGAGTGATAATTCACTAGGAGTTATATTTAGTTAATTGTTAGAATATATTAGTTTATTGTGATATTATTGTGAGTTACAATAATATTATGTATATAGGTTAGTTGTTATTTACTTATTAGAGATTATAGGTTTATGAGTATTCATAGGGATATAAGGAGAAATTTTTGGTGATATGGTTCACCTTGTTTATTGGAAAGACATTCCTATAAATTTTTATTGCCTAAATGAATATGTAATAGGAAATATTTATGGTATGAGAATATATATATATATATTGTGTATTTTTTAAATTAGTCTATGTTTAGATTCATTATTATTTTTGTTTAGTTTATGAAGATTTGAACTAGACACATTATTTGGTATCAGAGCAGGTCAATGGTCTATTAAATCTATGATGGGGAAATTTTGCAAATTTATTGCTTGCCCCAAATCATGAGATCCTCTGTAAGATAATCCTCATAGCTATAGGATATATAGGTAGTGTACACCATTGTCACCAATGTATCACATAGCCTCATGCACTTCTACACTCTAAAATTGATCTCAGTATCAGGCAATGATTACATTAGTTCATACCAGTCTCATATCTACAACTTGGGCAACATCCAAGATTATACAATCAGATCGAACAACTAGAAAAAAATTATATATATGATCTACAAATATCTTTCCTCTATAAATGTGTGACCTACCTCCATTCACCTTTTCTAAGATTAAATACTTCATATTTCAATCTATGAGACACAACTATGAATTTATATTGTGAAAATCATTCTTAGATCTACTTACATGAACCGATGTTCTTTTTATCCATCTCCATACACCCATCTGATACATAATCTTGATTAAGTTATGCACCATTCTATTTCTGACCATCTTCCTATACATGGCATATGTATCTTGGATATGTTTTAGGTATTCAGTAAATTTGTTATAATAAGGTATGTTTTAATATATCCACATGCATAGTGTAATTTTATTGGCATTCTCAAAACCATTGACACACTATTGGCTTGCTCTTTGCATTCAGCTCCAATCGAGTCATTTCAATGAGTATTCTATTTTTGATATTAACATTGTTAAGTGGTATAGTTTGGTTTGCTTAGTCTTTTGCTATTGGTTATTTTTCAATTTAAAGTGGAAGTTTGTCAGTCATGTTTTAAATAAAGTCTTAATATTGTGTCAGTATTATAAAAGCTATATCAAAAGAGTCATTTTTTAACATTTGTTATTATATTGTTTTATATTTTGTCCAAAGTTCAAAGTTTCCTTTTTTGAGTCATTTGTCATATTTTCAAAATAAAAAATGAATAAAAAGTCATATTTTATAATTGAGTCATCAAAATTTAAAATATTTGAGTCAAGTCCAATATGTCATTTTAATATGTCAAAAAAGTAATTTTTACGTCAAAATAGTTAAAAATCTCACCCTATGTAAAGGACACAATTTTAGGAGAACACAACATCCTAAAAATGTAATGTCAAAATTGTGGGGGAGGGGGGTTCTTCTTTTGACCCTAAAATCCAAATGTGTTGAGTAAGAAATGAACCTATTAGAGGTTAGAGGACACTTGAGGATGCAATCTTTCTATGCCTCTCATTATCAACAAATGAAGGGGCACTTTTTCTATAGTGGCACATATATTTTTTATTTTCAGCATTTTTTTATGTATATGATAAATAAGAAGTGTATTCACTATTTTATCCAACTAGATTGGAGAGTTTAAATATCATGGAATGTTGAAATAATTGTATAAGTGGGAAGCCAATTGTAGAAATCATTTGACTACATAGATCCTCTATCTATCATACTTCTTTATAAAGATGATCAGCTAGTGAAACATCCATTGCATTCCATGGATCAAATAAATGATGTGTTCTTTGCATAGTAGTGATAATCTACATCAAGATCCTAATAGCAAGATTTAAACAATAGTATGTAGACCTAAAATTTTTCATTGGCATAAAATTTTGTTTGAGCCATTTCTTGAAAATATAGGAATGACAATTGAATAGATGGTTATTGCTTGTAAATTCCCACACTATATAGGTTGATGAGGTTCCATCAATGAATGGTTTATGGTAGATGGTTCCTATTCAAGTTTCCACATTGGTTTAATTAATGTATTCTCGGCACTAAATAATTGATGAAAGGTTGATGTGTTCCTTCTCTACTTTCATTAAATCCTATGAAGTATAAATTAACATGAAATACCTAAGGGGGGAATGTTAGGAAATGTTAGTCCTCATGTTAATTTGTGAATACTGTAATGTGCATTATTATGTGAGTAATTTTTCACTAAGAGTTATATTTAGTTAATAGTTATAATTTATTAGTTTCTTGTGATATTATTGTGAGTTACAAAAATATTATGTATATAGGTTAGTTGTTATTTACCCATGAGATATTATAAGTTTATGAATATTCATAGGTATATAAGGAGAGATTTTTGATGATATGGTTCACCCATTTTATAGGAAAGACATTACTATAAATTTATAATACCTAAATTAATATGTAATAGGAAATATTTATGGTGTAAGAATATAATAATATGTTGTGTATTTTTTAATTTAGTCTTTATGTTCAACTTCATTATTTTTGTGTTTAGTTTATGAATATTTAAACCAGACTCATTATCTAGTATCAGAACGGGTCAATGGTTTATTAAATTTGTGAAGGGCTAATTTTGCAAATTTATTTCTTACCCCGAATAATGAGATCCTATAAAAGCTAATCATCATAGCTATAGGATAGATAGGTAGCATATACCATTATCACCAATATATCACCCAACCTCATACACTTTTGCACTCAAAAAGTGATCTCAATATCAGAACATGCTTACATTAGTTCATATTAGTCTTGTCTATGAATTTTGGGTGACATCTAATATTATGAAATCAGATTGAACATCTAAAAAATTTTTATATATGTGATCTACAACTATCTCTCCTCTACAAATGTGCTACCTACCTCCATTCACCTTTTTTGAGATTAAATACTTCATATTTTAGTTTGTGAGATACAACTAAGAATTTATATTATGGACATCATTCTCAGATCTAATTACATGCATCAATGTTATTTTCATCCATATCTATGCACCCATATTATACATAATCTTGATCAAGTTACATGCCATTCTACTGCCCACTGTCTTCCTGTATTTGGTGTATGTATCTTGCCTATGTTTTAGGTATTCAGCCAATTTGTTACAATAAGGCATGTTTTATTCTATGCATGTGCATCATGGAAATTTATTGGAATTATCAAAACCATCGACACAATATCAACTTACTCTTTGCATTCATCTCCAATTGAGTCATTTCAATGAGTATTCTATTTTTGATATTAACATTGTTAAGTGGTATAGTTCAGTTTGTTTAGTCTTTTGTTATAGGTGCTTTTTTAATTTAAAGTGGAAGTTTGTCAGTCATGTTTTAAATAAATTCTTAATATTGTGTTAGTATTATAAAATTTATATCAAAAGAGTCATTTTTTAACATTTGGTATTATATTATTTTATATTTTGTCCAAAGTTCAAAGTGTCATTTTTTGAGTAATTTGTCATATTGTCAAAATAAAAAATGAATCAAGAGTCATATTTTATCATTGAGTCATCAAAAGTTAAAAATTTAGAATATTTGAGTCAAGTCTAATATGTCATTTTAATATGTTAAAAGAGTCATTTTTACGTCAAAATAGTTTAAAATAGCACCTTATATAAAGCAAACAATTTTGGGAGAACTCAACGTCCTAAAAATGTATTATCAAAATTATGGTGGGGGGGGGGGGGAGTGGTTCTTCTTTTGACCCTAAAAGCCAAATGTGTTGAGTAATAAATATACCTATTAGAGGTTGGATTAGAATTGAGTATGGAGGCTTTCTACGCCTCTTATTATCAACTAATGAAGGGGCACTTTTGATATAGTGACACATATATTTTTTATTTTCAGCACTTGTTTATGTATATGACAAATAAGAGGTCTATTTCTTATTCTATCAAGCTACATTGGAGAGTGTAGATATCATGGAATTTATCAAAAATTATATAGGAGGGAAGTTAATTGCAAAAATCATCTAAATTGTAGAGATCCTCTATCTTTCATACCTTTTTAAAGATGATCAACTAGTGAAATACCCATTGCATTCACATGGAATAAATGCAAGATGCATTCTTTGCATAGTAGTGGTCATGTACATCAAGATCCTAATAGAAATATTTAGACAGTAGTATGTGTACCTAAAAGTATGCATTGGCATACAATTCTATTTGAGCCAATTATTGAAAATGTAGGAGTGAAAGTTGAACAGATGGTTATTGCTTGTATGCTCCCACACTGTATAGGTTGATGAGGTTCCATTAATGAATGGTCAATGGTAGATGGTTCTTGTTAGAAGTTCCCACATTAGTTCAATTTATGTGTTCTTGACATTAAATAATTGATAAAAGGTTGATTTGATCCTTCTCTACTTTCATTAAATACTATGAAATACAAATTACCATGTAAGGCCTAAGGGAGGAATGTTAAGAAATGCTAGTCCTCACATTAATTTGTGAATTTTTATGCGATTAATAACTCACTAAGAGTTATATTTAGTTAATTGTTAGAATATATTAGTTTCTTCTAATATTGTTGTGAGTTATAAAAATATTATGTAAATAGGTTAGTTGTTATTTACCTATGAGAGATTATATGTTTATGAGTATTTATCGAGATATAAGGAGAGATTTGTGATGATATGGTTCACCCTTTTTATAAGAAAGAAATTACTATAAATTTGTAATGCCTAAATGAATATGTAATAGGAAATATTTATGATGTCAGAATATAATAATATATTGTGTATTTTTAAATTTAGTCTCTATGTTCAATTTCATTATTTTTGTATTTAGTTTATGAATATTTAATCCAGTCTCATTATCTAGTATCAAAGTGAGTCAATGGTTTATTAAATATGTGCAAGGGAAATTTTTCAAATTTATTACTTGACCCGAATCATGAGATCCTCTACGAGATAATCCTTATAGCTATAGGATAGATAGGTAGCGTACACCATTATCACCAATGTATCACTAAACCTCATACACTTTTGCACTCAAAAAGTGATCTTAGTATTAGACTATGCTTACATCAGTTCATACTAGTCTTGTCTCTAAATCTTGGGTGACATCCAATATTATACAATCATATCGAGCATCTAATTTTTTTTTATATATGTGATCTACAACTATCTCTCCTCTAAAATTGTTCTACCTACCTCCATTCACCTTTTTGAGATAAAACACTACATATTTAAGTCTGTGAGACACAACTATGAATTTAAATTGTGGACATCATTATCAGATCTACATACATGCACCAACATTCTTTTCATCCTTCTCCATGTACCCATCTTCTATGTAAGCCTGATCAAGTTCCATGCCATTCTACTACCCACTGTCTTCATGTACTTAGCATATGTATGTTGTCTATGTTTTAGGTATTCAGTCAATTTGTTATAATAATATATGTTGTATTATATCCATGTACATCATGGAAATTTCTTGGAATTCTCAAAACCATTGAGCTATGTATAAAATTCCACTTTGCATTTGGATCTAATTAAATCATTTCAATGAGCATTCTATTTTTGATATTAACATTATTAAGTTGTATAGTTTAGTTTGTTTAGACTTTTTTTATAGGTTCTTTTTTAATTTAAAGTGGAAGTTTGTCAATCATGTTTTACATAATATTAATATTGTGTGAGTATTATAAAAGTTATATCAAAAGATTCATTTTTTAACATTTGGTATTATATTGTTTTGTATTTCTTCCAAAGTTCAAAGTGTCCCTTTTTGAGTCATTTATCATATTGTCAAAATAAAAAATGATTCAAGAGTCATATTTTATAATCGAGTCATCAAAAGTTCAAAATTTAAAATATTTGAGTCAAGTACAATATGCCATTTTTAATATGTCAAAAGAGTCATTTTTATGTTAAAATATAAAAAATATCACCCTATGTAAAGGACACAATTTTAGGAGAACCCAACATCCTAAAAATGTATTGTGAAAATTATGGGGGTGGGTAGGTCTTCTTTTGACCCTAAAATCAAAATGTGATGAGTAAGCATTAGACCTATTAGAGGTTGGAGGACACTAAAGGATGGGGGCTTTCTATGCCTCTCATTACCAAGTAATGAAGGGGCACTTATACTATAATGGTGCATATATTTTTTTCCAACACTTGGGTATATGTGACAAATAAGAAGAGTATTTCCTATTTTCTCTAGCTAGATTGGAGAGTGTAGATACCATGGAATGTGAAAACAATTATGTAGGTGGGAAAATAATTGTATAAGTCCTATGATTGAAGAGACCCTATATATATCAAAATTATTTATAAAGATGATTGGCCAATCAAACATCCATTTCATTCATGTGGAGTAAATGTGGGATGAATTCTTTGCATAGTAGTGGTAATGTGTAGCAAGATCATGACAACAAGATTTAGAAAGTGGTATGCATTAGCATACAATTTTATTCGAGCCAATTCTTGAAGATGCTAGAGTGAAAGTTGAATAGATGGTTCCTACTTGTAAGTTCTCACACTATATAAGTTGATGAGGTTCCCTCAGTGAATGGTTGATGGTAGATGGTTCCTTTTAAGGTTTCCACACTGATTCAATTGATCTATTCTTGACAATGAATAGTTGATGAGAGGTTGATGGGTTACTTCTTTACTTTCATTAAGTCCTATGAAATACAAATTACCATGTAAGGCCTAAGGGGGGAATGTAAGGAAATGCTAGTCCTCACATTAATTTATGAATATTATAATGTGCATTATTATACAATTAATAATTCACTAGAAGTTATATTTAGCTGATTGTTAGAATATATTAGTTTGTTGTGATATTATTATGAGTTAAAAATTATTATGTATATAGGTTAGTTGTTATTTACCTATGAGATATTATAGATTTATGAGTATTCATAGGGATATAAAGAGAGATTTTTTGTGATATTGTTCACCCTATTTATACGAATAAATTCCTATAAATTTTTAATTCCCAAATGAATATGTAACAAGAAATATTTATGGTGTGAGAATATAATAATATACTATGTATTTTTTAAATTAGTCTCTATGTTCAACTTCATTATTTTTGTGTTTAGTTTATGAAGATCTAAACCAAACTCATTAATGATAATCTATGGAAGAGTTTTGAAATTTGAATATCTTTTAGATTTTGTAATATTAGGTTCCAACTACATGGTATATACACCTTAGATATGTCTCATGTAAAAACTATATATAACAATGGTACTAATGTATATAAATCTACCATAACTGTGAATCTAAATCATATAACTATGTGCTTTAGACAATTCAAAAATTGTTTAAGTGTAGATAACATGATTACAAATCATGCCCCAATTATATATGGATAAATATGAAAACTAAAATAAGTACCAATGTGAAGGACATGTTTCTAAAACATGCCCCCATTGAATTTAGGTGTGCAAAATACTGAATAAGTGGGGAGAACATGCTTCTAAAGCATGCCCCCAATAAATTTGAAAAATTATGCCAAATGTGGATAAAATGCTTGTATGACATGCCCTCACTAAAATCATCCCCAATATAAATCGTTAGTTACCACACCTCAAAAGAATATTACAACTGAATAATCTATGACTAGAATGATGTAGTATATAGAATAACATGTTTATGTAAATCTATCATTGAATCATGTAGAATAATGTTATCACATGAAGGCCTAAGATGCATGATAAATATCATGGTAGTGTCTAGATAATAATAATAAAATATCAATAAGAAAACAAAAACACATACAAGATCACTCAAAATCAAGTCAACATATAATGGTCCTAAGAGACTGCAAACAATGGGCATGTTCAAATACCACACAATCAAAGGGACATGACTTAGTCAAATTTCCAAAAAAGTAATAATGACATATTCAAATGTCAATAAAAATAATAATGACATATTCAAATGTAAAATAAAGCACACATAGGCATGGGTGAGGAAAACAAAGGAACATATTCAAATGCTTGAACAAGCAAGATAATAACAAGGCAAGACACTCAAGGAAGTGCATAAAGGAAATCATAAAAAACCAACATAAACATATCATAGTATCCCATGGATCAAATGTATTCACATAAAATTTCAAGTGCATCACATATCAAGTACCTTATGAAAGATATAATCATGGATAAAGTCATATGTATGTATAATATCAAACATGATAATTAAAATTGATCCTCAAATAATATAACCTATTTATATCAAGATCAAAGAAGTGGATTTACCTAATGCCCACATGACATGAGTAGAGGTATGGCCCAAGATCTAAAATAGGAATAGATCATGTATCTATGTATGCTTGTATCATACTCAAGTAGAAGAATGACACACATGTGTATGTATAAGTAATTGATATGCCATCCACCAACATGGAAATAATAGATAAATGCAAAGGATCCAATAGAATATGTAGGTGCCAAAAATGTTTTTATATTTTTGAAATTTTTGAAATTTATTTTTGGTATTTTGAAATATGTGAAGAGGAAAAATCATCCTATGATCCCATCTAAAGAATGGTCATAGATATTTCCCCACCCAGAACCTGGTGTAAGGAATATGTGGTACTACCAAGGAGCACGTATAGGTGAAATATCTATCACTATAATGTTTGTGATGCTCTATGTATGTATAATAGGAATTTTATGTTGTGAATAAGGAATAAGGGTTCATGAAATACATTTTTGTGTGATTTATGGTTTCTTTAGAATAAAAATAGTAGAAACATGTTTAGGTGTTTTGAATGTTTAAATATGATGCATAATAGAAGATGGGGATTCCATAGAATATACTATATGTATCTAATGTAATGGTATCTCAAGGATTGTCCACCTAGTAAATGGGATTACCTGTTGTTTACCCTTTTGTGGTGGATTAACCTTAGTAGGTTTGATAGTTAGTTGCCTGGGTATAAATTTTGACTATTCAAGAGGATTCTCATATGGTATTTTGAAAAATGTAATTACCTAATTGGAATGAATGTATTTAACACACCCATGCACTTTACAAGGTACTAATAAAAGAGTATGGATATAATGTCTTCCCAATAATATATAAAATATTCTCATTGAAAGTATAACTAAAAAGGTAGTAACCACATGTGTGAGACCGAGTTGCAAAGGTAGGTCAATCTCACCAAGAAACTTTTGGAAGCTCTCATCGAATGCTTTTATAGTGGTAAATTTGAGCATAATGGATTAAAGCATGAAATTTAACACCCAAAATGTCTAACTACCTAAGTAATATTTGTAGCCATTAGAATCAAATACAACTAGATGAATACATAATTCAAACCAACATTCTAATCCTAAAGCTAATTACTCCAAACCAAGATTAAATGGATAAAAAATAAGAGGATTGGACTAAGATTTACCTTAGAATCAAATTTTTGACATTATGTTGGAAAGATTAAGGATGTTGATGATGGAGTTAAGGATTATATTAGCATGGAGATTTTATGAATTCATGAGTTGGTTTCTAGTTACCTTATCCATGGAGAAATGGCTTATTTATATAGAAAATGGAGGGAAGAATCAATGGATAGAATTCAATCTTGGGCCATTGAGATCAATGGTTGGGGATTTTCCAAGCAATTTTCAATTATTTATAATCCTATAGAATAGAGGGTTCTATATGGGGAAGGTTAAGTTAGAGAGGATTATAGAATTGGAGGAATCTATAATCCTCTTAAGGGTTAATTAGGATTAAGTATGGGATTAAATAGGGATTAGGTGGGTGATTAGGGATTAGGGGTGTAGGTGAGCCTAGGAATAGGATTATTAGGTATGTAGGTGGGTAATGGGAATTTAAAATTCCCAAATAATAGATAAGATGGATTAGGATGGGATAATTATTGGAGAAGTGGGGAAGAATAAGGTTAATAAATGAGGAAATGTTGAGGGGAGGATATTATATAAATGGTTAGGATTAGGATAAAATATATAAATTAGTGAGATTAATTAGAATAATTAAGGTGAGTGCATTTAGGTGCATACATTTTACCCCCCTTTGAAAGCGCATTGCGAGTGGATAAAGTGAAAGGAGTATTAGTCTTTTAAAGAAAAAATATGTCATGGCTGAATGTTACTAGATATGATTCCCCTTTAAGGGGACATGAGATTATGAATGAGATGGATGGACACTCTAAATAAGAAATAGATGATGGGATGTGATGAATAGATAGGGGATGGGTGATGTGGGAGCATCAAGCACAAATAATCTAATTTTATGTTTTATTCATTAGTGGTCAAAAGTGGGTCACATTTGAATGCATAGTGAGTCAAGGTACTGTAGAGTAATTTCCTACTCTACATCGTATTTAATTATTTTTGATTCGAGCACTGCAATTTTGGTTCTTCAGGTGAAGCAGTAGAATTTTGAAGCAGAGGGCCAGTTCATTTTTTGCCCAAGTGTTGAGATGCAGCGAAAGCTGCCAAGTGTCACCCTTCGAGTAGGTCTTTTTCCCCTTCTTGTTTACTTCATCTCATTTTTGCCTGAGTATTAGTTCAAGCAAATGCTACCAAGCATCACTTTTTGAGAGACAAAACTGATAGTTGGCATCCCCTGAGTCACCTTTTTTGTAACCTTCAAGAATGGCAGATCATGCCACATACCTAGTAGCAGTTAAGCAGAATGCAGCACGTGTCAGCATCCACGTCTCATATCAACATCTACACTTCAATCAGAGACTTTCATCATAAGGCAACAAAGAATATGGAAAGTGCCAAGTGGTAGTTGCAGAGGCCCTGAAAGACCTTTTTGGAGAAAAATCACAAGCCACCACGTGTCGACATTCGGGAAGCCATGAGTCTAATGCTTTTCATTCAATGCAAAGGCATCATTTTATTTTGCTTAAGTGCCACAAAGCAGCGGATGCTGCCAAGTGTCACTCTCTGGGTCCCCCTCTACTCCATCCATAGAAGAAGCAGAAGATGCCACTTATCTTCCTCGAAGCCATGGAAGTCTCCACATGTCAACACCTGAGAGAATCATCACCAAGCTCTATTAACAAATATGAAATAGTGGTGGGTCTCAGGTGTTACTTCAAAAGTCTACGGAAGCTGCCAAATGTTACCATCCATAGGAGTCTGATATATGCCCCTAATGATACTACAACACAGCCAAAGGAGAGCAGAAAGAGCTGCGTGTCTTCGATGAATCAGGGAAAAGGCACCAAGTGTCATTTTTTGGTGTATTCTAGGTGATCAAGGGGATTTTTAGAAAATTGACTAAGTGTCCTCTCCTATTTCAAACATAGCAGAGTGTTCTGTGTATCAGTTGCCAAAAGCGAAATGGAGGGAAAATTAATTGGAGTTAATTTGAGTAGATGAAACAGTTCATTGGGTAGATTTTTGGAGCCACCCACATCATTGAAGGTGCCATCTATTTGTCTCTTATGAGTGAAGGATGGAGAAGATTGCATGGGAAAGAAAGTATAGGGAGACATCCGGGGATATAAGAAGAAGAATTGTAAAATCTAAGGAGAGGGGAATTCTCATAGTTTTAGACTTTTAGAGTTTTTGACCAATAATATCATTTGCTTTTGTTACATTTTCCTGAGTTGAAAGGTTTATATGACTGTGTGTGTTTCTACATCTTTTGTATGATCAGAAGATTCAATAAAAAAATTGAACACTATGCCCTTGTTGATGTCATCTGTGTCATTTGCAAAGTAGTCTATGCTGTAGATTTTCTAGTGTTGTGATTGGAAATGTTATTGCTTCTATCCCATTTTTTGGAGTCTGAAGTTCTACATAACTGTGTGTGACTTCTGCACCTCTAATATGATTGGAAGATTCTATTAGGAAGATTGAACACTATGCCTTTGTTGACAATTCTTGTTTCTCAGCAAAAGACTCCCCTATTGTGAGCCTCTATTTCTGTTATTCTAATCTTTTACATTGATCATGCACTTGTTTGCTCTTAAATGTAATAGAATCACATAATAGTTTCATTGTGCTTAGGTTAGGATTAGGATTACTCTCAGGTGCATTGCCATAGTTAGGTTTTAATTCTTGCATTTTGTGTTTCTATTTAATCTCCTATCCCTTTTCCCCAACACCCAATACAAAAAAAGAGACCAACTTCTTTAAAATCTGGAGGTTGTTTTCAAGCCGCATTGTCCCAAAGCTTGAAACTTCCCATTGTTGTTTATTAAGATCTAGAACCATTTTAAGACATCAACAGTTTTTGGCACGCCTGATGGGACCAATCTTTCAAGGAGTTGAAGAATTTTGGTGTATTCTTCAGCCAATCTGCCTTTGGAGGTTTTTATCGACACCAACAATGACTCTGAGTCACCAACCAATCAAGCAGTATCATCAAGAAATACCTTTGGTATGTATAACTCTGTAACTCAAAACTATGAGTCTTATTCTCCTTCAAATATGTTTTATTGAGAACAAGCTTCTCCTAGAATCATGTCAAGTAATGAGGATACATATTGTTATGAGCCACACCAGTCTTATGCCCAGTCCCCCCAATATGTCTCATCCCATGTTGAACCTAACCTTATTTTCACTTTCAAAAAAGCATTGCTGGGATTTAAAAAATATGTGTTAGAGCTTGATAACAGAAGGGGATGCGGTCAAGAAATTCCTTGACAGGTCATCTATCAAGTGAGGGAGGCCATAGACCTGATCAAAAGTGAGTGGGATCCCATTGAAAGGGCATATTGGCAAGAGCTTACATACAAAATGTAAGATGTGTGTGGATTGATTGCATTTGTAGAAGAGAGGCTAGGCATTCATGAGAACTAGTCTTATCAAATCTACCAAAATTCATATCCACCACCACAAATTCCAGATCAGGCATATGCCACCCCTATTCATGGGCAAGGTCAAAATTGTCAAGGTCAATTCCCCAATAATGTAGAGCCCATGTTAGCAACAAGTCAGGATGACCCCAGACTCTCACTTCTTCCTCAACTCTCCCCCACCATTCCTCAAAAGGCTCCTCACTTCCATGAAAATTCTTATGAGCCTGCTTCAGAAGAAACTTCTTATACCACTCCCCAGATCTTTCAACATGATGACGAGTCTCTAAGTTGGACCGAAGAGGATGATGAAGCAACTAAAAACTTTATAGAGGAGTGCATTCAATTCATGGCTAGTCAAAAGGATTTCATTAGTATAGAGGAGGAGGAGATCACCATAGACTCTTCTTTTGATGAGCAAGAGGATAAGCCATAAACTTTTTCTTTAACTTCTGATGAGGAGGAGATCATTTCTAATTTTTTCCTCACTCTGCAAGAGGATATGGAGGAACATGTACACTCCCTTGACCAAGTCATTGAGATAGGAGGCACTGAGCTGGTTTCAGATGAAGAAAGCCCTAAGATTCAAATGAGTATGCAGAAGAGATGCTAGCCTTTTAATTCATCCTTGCAAGAGGATGAAGTCATCAAAGAGCATGATGATGAAATAAAGATGGAATATGAAGAAGATGTGCCAAAAGATAATGGATATCAAAAGGCACAGCATGAAGAACCAATAGCCCATGATTTCTTGATGACACCTGACAACATGAAGAACTAGTATTTGACAGGCATTCAAGGACAAGAAGAGTTCATAGGTGTCAAATACATGTTTTGCTCAGACTCATTCGAGTGCAGGCAGACTTGTGTGGCTGGTGCAGAGAACATTCCATCAATGACATATCTGTTGTAATCATTGGTATGGCAATGCAAGTTGGCTTGTCATAAAGAGGATGTGGGAAAGTTTGTTTTCATCCTGGAAGAAAATAAGGATTTGTAATCAATGTAGTTAGGTAGTATCCATTCCTGCATTGCTTTGTTTTGTTTTTGCTTTCCCGCTTTTCCTTTAAAATAAGCGTTTTAAACATAGAGTCGACATCTTAGAAATTCTTTAATTATTTATTTTTTGCCACAATAAATGCTTTCCTAAATCTTTTGAAATATCCAAGGTACCTTGCACTGCGTAATGTGTCTGCCTCACTATTTCCTAAAGATTGAGTAGGATTTGCTAATGGTCGCCTTAATTTAATGATATTTGGGACTTGATAGGCCCATAAAAATCCCTTAGCAAATTTTAAAGTTTACAAACTCTAAAGTGTTCTTGCAAAATTATCTTGCTCATTGTGATTGTGGCACCTAGTGAAATTTGTTGCAGCAAGCGTGTTTTTATCTTGCAAAAGGTTCATACCAGGTTATTATACAAGAGATTTAGAGATGGCAGGAACATCATAAACACCCAAGAAGAGAGGAAGGGTGCAGCCCCAATTAGACCTAGAAGAGGAAGAACAACCTTCACAGTGCCCAGTGTAAAGCACTACAACTTCTCCTCAGGTAGGAATTACTCCCCCTCCTCCTTCTCAATCCATGCCTCCACCCAGCCAAATGACACCTCCTGCCACTGCTACCATTCCCATTTCACAATTCACTTCATTCTTGATGCCTCAAGCCTTAATGCTACCCTATTTCTCCCCCTCTGTTCCCAAAAAAATGCCCCTTCAACTCACCCCCAGCTAGCCAATGGTTCTCCAATGTAGCCTACCGCAAGGATTTCCCTTCGCAAGGGGATATATTACATCCCCTTCCACTTTCTAGATGCAGGCTGATGCGCAAGGAAGGCAAGAGAAGCCCGATTAGAGAAGAAGAGGAGTAAAGTGAATAAAGTGCCAGTGGTGCCATATTTGAGGTCACAATTTGACCCCATTCAATAGCAGCTAATGGTGACCCATTCATCGCCCAACATTGCCAAGCCAAGTGAACAAATGTGGCCAAAAGACTACACCATGAATGCAATGGCCATCGACATGTCCCTATTCAGGCCTCAAGACAGAGTTGAGCTCATGAGCGAATCCACTTTTGCAGTCATAGAAGATTATTTGAGGATATCAAGGAGACTGCAGAAGATGGAGGCTGAACTAGCCATGAAAAAGGCAAACTATAATAGTTTGGCTGAACAAATAAACTAGAAGGATAATGAGATAGCTAGTCTATAGAAACAGTTGTAACATATTGTTTCCCTCTAGACTCAATAGGTAATTTAGGCCCAAAATAACTCTTTGAAAGTAGAGCTTGTACTTGCCAAGGGTGCAACGATAGCTCTAAGAAAGGAAAATGCAACATTGCAAGGAAGAATCGAAGGACTCCAATTGCAGGTTACCCAATCATAGCAAGGGTTGTTGGAAGAATAGAACAAGGGTGCGGCTTTTCAAGCCCAGCTCTAAGTAGAGTAGCAGCAGACCGTGCAACTAGAAATTGAGCTGGCCAATAGGCCAAGAGGTATCAAAATGGTGTAGCTGGTGAAGGAACTCTACAAGTTAGCATGGGAGAGAATCTCTTTGGAGATTCTCTAACTTAGGCCACTTTTCACCTTCCTATGCCACACACAGCAACTATGTGAGATGGTCAAGAATTTGGTATAAAGAACTTTGGCCATGATCTCCCAGAGAGTTGTAGACTCTCATTCTTAATTAGAGAAGCTCTATAGCTAAAGGGATGCAACATTGGTAGTTGTGGGGATTCTCGACAGAATGGCCGCTGTGAAATGGGTCAACAAGGAGCTCAGTCATAATGCCATAGCCAACAACTGTAGAAGCTATCTTGATGTCCTCGAAGAAGGCATCAGTGAAATGAGGCAACACATTGAAGATCTAGTGCAACTGGGCCTTCCTTCCCCATTTTTGGATGCAAGGACGGTGTTGTTGGTGGATCAAATTCAACCATTGATATTGGCCAGGCAAAGGGATTAAATAGTTTTTCAGAGCTTATGGGATGATTCTCCAACCTCTGAGGTCAAAAATGTTCTAATCCCTATTTTCTGGCTAGAATCCAAGCTAAAAGCCACTGCCCAGATCCTGCAAACCTTTTCTCACAAGGATCTCATTAGCTAGGATTTGGCTTTTAACAAGCTGTAGAGAAAGGAAGGATTATCTGACCATGAGTGGTCTATCTTCCAGACAGCTCTTTTGAAGTTGTAAATTTTGAAATTTTGATCAAGTGGGAGTCAGGTTCTTTTTGAGCAGGCTCAAAAGCCCTGATGGTCGCCAATAACTGTAGAGAAATTTCCTACTCTACGTCGTATTTAATTATTTTTTATTTGAGCACTACAATTTTGGTTCTTCGGGCTAAGCGATAGAATTTTGAAGTAGAGGGCCGGTTCATTTTTTGCCCAAGTGTTGAGATGTAGTGGAAGCTACCAAGTGTGACCCTCCGAGCAGGTCTTTTTCCCCTTCTTGTTTCCTTTGTCTCATTTTTGCCTGAGTATTAGTTCAAGTGGATGCTGGCAAGCATCACTTTTTAGGAGACAAAGCTGACAATTAGCATCCCCCGAGTCACCTTTTTTGTAACCTTCAAGAATGGTGGATTGTGCCACATATCAGTAGCAGTTAATCAAAATGCACCACATGTCAGCATTCACGTCTCATATCAGCATCCACACTTCAATCAGAGACTTTCACCATAAGGTAGTAGAGAAGACGAAAAGTGCCAAGTGGCAGTTGCAGAGGCCCTAAAAGACCTTTTTGGAGAAAAATCACAAGCCATCACGTGTCG
Source organism: Torreya grandis (assembly GCA_037957365.1). Taxonomy (NCBI): domain Eukaryota; kingdom Viridiplantae; phylum Streptophyta; class Pinopsida; order Cupressales; family Taxaceae; genus Torreya; species Torreya grandis. The sequence continues at coordinate 41,197 of JARHVA010002289.1, read as the reverse complement.
GCATTCGGGAAGCCATGAGTCCAATGCTTTCCATTCAATGTAAAGGCATCATTTTATTTTGCTTAAGCACCACAAAGTAGTGGATGCTGCTAAGTGTCATTCTCTAGGTCCCCCTGTACTCCATCCATAGAAGAAGTAGAAGATGCCACTTATCTTCCTCGAAGCCACGAGAGTCTCCACATGTCAACGCTTGAGAGAATCATCGCCAAGCTCTATTAACAAATATGAAATAGTGGTGGGTCCCAAGTGTTACTTTAAAAGTTTACGGAAGCTGCCAAATGTCACCATCCATAAGAGTCTGATATATGCCCCTAATGATACTACGGCACAGCCAAAGGGGAGCGAAAAGAGCCGCGTGTCTTCGATGAATCAGGTGGAAGGCACCAAGTGTCATTTTTTGGTGTATTCTAGGTGATCAAGGGGATTTTTCTAAAATTGACTAAGTGTCCTCTCCTATTTCAAACATAGCAGAGTGTTTTGTGTATCGGTTGCCAAAAGCGAAATGGAGGGAAAATCAGTTGGAGTTAATTCAAGTAGATGAAACAGTTCATCAAGTAGATTTTTGGAGCCATCCACAACATTGAAGGCGCCGTCTATTTGTCTCTTATGAGAGAAGGATGGAGAAGATTGCATGGGAAAGAAAGTATAGGGAGACATCTGGGGATATAAGAAGAAGAATTGTAAAATCTAAGGAGGGGGGGAATTCTCATAGTTTTAGACTTTCAGAGTTTTTGACCAATAATATCATTTGCTTTTGTTACATTTTCCTGAGTTGAAAGGTTTATATGACTATGTGTGTTTCTGCATCTTTTATATGACTAGAAGATTCAATAAGAAAATTGAACACTATGCCCTTGTTGATGTCATCTGTGTCATTTGCAAAGTAGTCTATGCTGTAGATTTTCTAGTGTTGTGATTGGAAATGTTATTTGCTTCTGTCCCATTTTCTGGATTCTAAAGTTCTACATAACTGTGCATGACTTCTGAGCCTCTAATGTCATTGGAAGATTCTATTAAGAAGATTGAACACTATGCCTTTGTTGACAATTCCTATATCTCAAAAAAATACTCCCCTATTGTGAGCCTCTGTTTCTATTATTCCAATCTTTTACATTGATCATGCACTTGTCTGCTCTTAAATGTAATAGAATCACATAATAGTTTCACTGTGCTTAGGTTAGGATTAGAATTACTCTCAGGCACATCGCCATAGTTAGGTTTAAATTCGTGCATTTTGCGTTTCTATTTAGTCTCCTATCCCTTTTCCCCAGCACCCAATACAAAAGAAGAGACCAGCTTCTTTAAAATTTGGAGGTTGTTTTCAAGCTGCATTGTCCCATAGCTTGAAAATTCCCATTGTTGTTGATTAAGATCTAGCACCATTTTAAGACATCAACAGGTACCTTTAAAGGTTAATTACATATGTTTGAGGAAATTTAGAGTCCCTAGGAATCACAAGAATTAGTTTGAGGGTGTTTGGATTTTTCCCTCCAAAACTAATAATTTGAAAATTCAAATATTTACAATGATTTTAGAGTGATCAAAACATGATCCAAAGGTGGTCAAGAGTGAATATTAGTGTTAACAATCATAAACAATTGTAGGAGGTGTTTTAATACATATGTATATCCATTTTCATAAGGTGAAGAGTTAACTTTAGTCATGAGACCCAAAACCTCATGTAGAGGTAGTTGTGGAAAAGAGGTTTGTGTAACCAACGCAAGAGCCTACATTGAAATAAGAGAGAAAAATTCATTTTGTAAATTTTGGTTGGTGTATAGAGAGGAGAGAGATATCCATATATAAAGAGGGTAAATAAATGAAAGAAGACAGAGAACCCTCACAAGGAAAAATGAACAAGTCCTTAATGAAATGTTTATTATAACTAGTATCCCAATGTTTAAAGATTGAATGATTTTGTGTGCCAATGTCTATAATGTGGTATTTTATTATCATTATTTATTATACTATTTTGAGAGGCCCTAGAGGATAAGGCTACTTTGTATCTTGTGTTCTTATAAGTTTGCAACTGGACAAAGTGTGTTCTAATCAAGGAGAAGAAGGATATGCAGTGTGATTCCTATGTACAACCAAAGAATATTTTTATATAAAATATTGAAAAGGTTTGAAAACCTTAATGAAAAATTTAATGCTTATAGATGATATGAAAAATTGATATTATATGCACTAAATTATGCTCACCCTACTAATTATACTAATTTCCACTAATTTGGCCTAATTCCTATATGTCTTAGCCAAAATAACTAATTACCTAATAACCCCAATCCCATTCCTATATACCATAAAAATTTACCCCACCTTAAAAACCAATTAATCTCCCCATTAAACGTCTAAGAGAGATTATTACCTACTAACCTACTCCCTAAACCCACTTGATAATTTAAAATTCATATTTATTCACCTACCACCCTAGTCACCCTACCACCCTAGCTATTCCTACATCCCTATGAGCCCTAAAACTCATTAATTACTATCTAATCCCCCATTATCACCTAAACCTATTGATAATCCTCTACAATAGGATAATTTCCTCCAAGTCTCTATAAGTATCTAAACTAGAGACTTCTAAATAATTTTTAATTCCTCCAAAATTCCCTCCATTTTATTATAAAAAGCCCATGCTTAGGACATGACCAGGATAATTGGAAATCATATATAAAGCCATCAATATTTCATATTTCCACTCTCATTACATCCATAACAACCTTCTAGCTCTCATCCAAGCCATTATCCATTTCACACAAGCATTGTAAGCCATTGTCCAGAGTTCATTAAGCAATCCAACATTCCAAATTTTGATATCGAATGATTCAAGTTAAATTCCTAGAATGAAGGCATGAAGAGGTAAAAATGATGGTAATCATGTTCCATTTATTATGATTTACTCCTATCCATTCATATTGGTGTTATTAAATTTTAGGTTTTATTGCTAGTTTGGATAATATTTATTAAACCTAAAATTTGGTGCACATATTGCCAACCATGGTGGGACCTAACCTCCCTTATCTAGTCTAATACCATTGATAAAAGTGATTTGAGTGATTTCAAGACCAACTGGATGTAGATCAAATCCTAAATTTTCAAATTTTGACATGTACAGGTGAATCATGATATTGCACTGATATTCATAGTATTGTAGTCATGATTTTATAGAAGCTAGTTGCAATATTTTTAGTTAACCACTAAAGGTTAGGGTTTTTATTAGGGTTTATGCCTTTGACAATATCATGACTTCAATATTCATAAGTTTGTCTTGATATTCATGATATTGCTGATTTTAATAGCGATATTGTCAAAAGTAGTAGTTAGGGTCAGGTCATAACCTATTTCTACTAACCATCCTTTTCTATAGGTATCTTGTTTATTGGTGTTGTTTCTATGTGTAGGAAAGAAAGCAAATCATCCTTGGGATCTAGTTGTTCTATATTTTTTAATAAAATCGTGACTCCCTTACTTACGATATTGAACTGATAATCATGGTATTATAGATTCTAGCTGCAATATTAACAAACGTTATAGTTAAATATCATTATGTTATTTTTTTTTGCTAACCTTCCCTTCATTACAAGAATTTTTCCTATTTGTGATTTTTTATGATCAAGACAAGAAGGAAATCCACCTAGAATCCAACTTTTGACACATTTTTGACAAACTTGTGACTCTCAAAATTACAATATTAAACTAATAATCATGGTATTATAAGACCCATTTATGGTATTATTGAATATATAAGTTTGAGGTTAATTCTATTAAATACATATTTTTGTAGGTCCTTCTCTCCATTTGAGAGGATATTCTGATTTGTGGTTATAGGAGAAAAAACATTGAATCGAGACTTTAACCTTTTGGTAGTTCTAACAAAACCATGACTCCTTCAGTGGTGGGATTACCCTAGTAATAATGGATTTATAGTTGACAGTTGTGATATTGTCTTCTTTCTTGAAACTGATAAAACTCTAGTTTCCTTACTTCTTGTGTCATCAACAAGAGTATTTTTAGGTTCTGAACAAAGGATTATAAAGTTCTATGAGTCAAGTTAGACTATTTTTTGTCAAAGTCTTAATCATTTCCCTCCCTACAAATTTTGGTCTAAGCCCCTTTTGCCTATAGGAAAACCTTGACAATTATTTTTTTCTATTTTCAAGAATCATAGGGGGTAGATAGAAGATAGGAAAAACATATAAAAACTCCCACATACTATTTTGACCACTTCTATAATACCATGAATTATGACTTGTGATTTTGACATATAAGTTATGATTTTATTACTTGTAGAAATGATGTTATATAAGAATAACATAGGACATATTAGGTTTTAGTGGTAGTAGACAGTATAGGACTATATATTTTTCATCAAAATTGTATATGTTATAACAATCTTGTAATTATTTTAGTCTAATAGGGTACCTACATAGTCACCTTATACTTTTTTTTATTTTTCTATTACTATATACAATATTGCAAATTGTAATTTTTTGATAGTCATGGTATTGTTAATTATAGTAGTGATATTGTTAGATAGTCACAATATTTTTAGTTAACCATGATGATTTGTTAACAAAATGCAAATTTGTGAGTTATGATTAGTGGTTTTTTTTGCTTGGTTATGATATTGTGCATTTTGGTCATAGTTTTGCTTTGTGCACTCATAGTTTTACAGGGACTCATGGGATTTAAAAAATTTAAACTACTAACACTTTTGTTGTAGGTCCCTTCATGATTTAGGCACCCCAATCAGATTTCTAACCATTTTTCTTGTAGGGAGGGGTGTCAATTTGCATTTTATCTTAGTTTTCATTATATTTTTAGTCTATCATAATATTTTTTATATATCTTTTATTCTAAAAATCATTTTTATATATACTTGTTTGTTTGTGTGTACATGTTGTCTCATATATAATTTGTCATATTGTTCTCATCACACATAGGTAATTATAATAGTTAATTAATCATATCATGTGTTTGTATATTTGTTAAGCCCCCCTCAAGATAGCATGTGATGTGGATTTCATCACCACACATGGGTTTAGTATATAGGGGTTAGTTTTATAGATTTCACCACCACATTATAACCAAACTCCATGTTCTAGTGGAGTATAAATATTATGAGAGATATCATTACAACTTAAATAGAATTCTTGATAAAGGGTTCCATAGATTGAGAGGTAGTTAAGCTCTAAGACCTAGGGTAATAAGATAACCTCTTATATAGACTTGGGCCCTAATGTACCATCGTATATATTAGGGATGCACCTAGATTATTTTGTATACATTAAAGTAGGTTACTTTAATTGTAATAGGTGTACCACTGTAGGATGTAGTATCAGCTCTAATGTAGACATCAGGTGTGAGTAGGGTTAAGAGGGTTCAATAAAAAATTTAATGGGTCACTAGCTTACAACCTCACCTATGAAGCTGTTAGATGGTATGGGCATTAGGTTATACACCTTTTACAATTTACTAATTTAGGATTGTACTTGTTTATGTTGTTTGAGTGTTGTCACTAGAGCCATATTGTTTGTCATCTGAGTCAACCATACCCATATTTTGTGTGATACCTTAAAGACCCTTAGGTTAATACTTATCATCATATCACATCCTAATTTCTCATCATCTATTACTCACGCATCATTCATCTCCATTATAAATTCTATTATTTACACCTAGTCTCCATATAGTACCCATCCTATTGATCATTATCCATTTTATAGCTCGATCATTATATTGTATCCCATCCTAGTACTCACATCATACTAGTCATCCACCTCCCATTTGTTCTTTCTCCTCCCCATCAAAAACTCATATAGTATTTAACTTAGAGATATATTTTCTACACTTCCTCCCTCTAATATTTATTTCATATTTGACCACTATATTCATCCTATTATCTCATATTCATACCATACAGTCCATCTTCTACATCCATTATTTACCAACCCATCCCATTTATCCTACACCATCCTAATATAGTAACATCCAATTTCATAAATAGTTTGTCTAATTTGACCAATTTTTAACTATCACACCACCCCATATCCATTTCATACTACTTTTTGATCATTGTCTATTGAATCTATATTTACCTTACCATCTCATATTCACCCTATAGTGACCATCTTCTATCCATTACCCATCCTATCTATATCCATCATATAAAATTTTCATATAGTATCCAACCCCTTTTCACTTATTTTCTTGTCCATTCTTATATATTCATCCTCTCTACTATCCATCTCATCCTTTTTTTACCCTTTTATTACACTTTTTATGTCTTTTTTTCTTATATATATATATATATATATATGTCATATCTCATATTCATTTCATCCATCACTTTTTATAACTTAGCTTCTACCCACCTGCATCATTATCTTTATAGACTAGCTTGAATATATCCTCTTACCTCATATCCATTTGTATAGTCACCCCTTTTTCCATCATATTGTCCCATATCCATTCCTCTTTTATTTTTATTACCCTATCATCTCATAATTACCCTATCCACATGGCCCATCTTCCACATATACTATCCACTAATTCACCCCTCTTACCTTATAATATCTTCATATAGTAATATCTCTATTTCACCAACTAGTTTATATATAACATTCTATTTCCTACCCATTCAAATTTTTTTTATCATCCCCATTTCATACTACATTTGACCATTATATTTTTAATATTTACTCACTTTATCATCTCATATTCATCTTATAGTACCCATCTTTTTATCTGCTACCCATTTTATCCATAGCCATCCCACAACACTTTCATTTAGTATCCATCCCCCCTCACATCTTCAAAAATTAGCTTGTATATGTGTGTGTGTGTGTGTGTGTGTGTGTGTGTGTGTGTGTGTGTGTGTGTGTGTGTGTGTGTGTGTGTGTGTGTGTGCGTGCGTGTGTGTGCATGCGTGCGTGCGTGCATGCGCATGTGTGTGTGTATATATATGTATAATCTTATCTCTTATCCATTTGTGTATTTTATCCACCTCATGACATCTTTGATAATTATTTAATATTCCATATCCATCGTATCTATTCTCCATACCATCTACCATCTATATACAACATATACACATATTCATATAATAAAGACCTCTTTTATGTCTTCCCTTATATCCTAATATCCATTTGTGTATCCATCCTTTTGACTAATATTATATCACACTACTTTATATATAAATCAAATATAATCACTACTCATCCATCACATTTTTCCATTACCATATAACCCCCACCCATTTCACCCCCATCTTTATTTGGTGACTAGTTCATCCACATCCATTCCTCCCATTCCTGTATAATTCTTCTTGAGTATTTGTTCTTGTCTAATCCTTCATTCATCACATATCACACCCTATAAATATCACACATCTCTTGTTTTCCACCCATCCCATCCTCTTTAAATACTATATTTCATTTTGAAATCAAGATTTTAGTGGTCACCCATCTTACTTAAATCATTATTCATCATATCTTCTTGACTTTGGATTATCATTATACATAGTCTTGTAAGATCATAATCTAGCACCCATAATTATATTCATCTTTATTAGGTACCTTTGTCCTCTATCACCCATCAACTTGTCCATTTGCTAATAGATAAAGATATTTGATCCCATCACTCCTTCATCTTTTCTAGATTAACTTCTTAAAATATTTTATCTCTTGGTAATTCTTGGTCATTTCATATTCTTATATCATCATATTTTGACCACTAATAGTTTAATCTCTAAATGGAAGTAGTATTTGAATACTTCCTTCTTATCCATCAAATTTCATCTCATCCCTCTTTCACAATGGCTATCCACACCTGAGCCCAACTTTGGATTGGACAAGGCTCCAACCAAGATAACAATCCATTAGGGCATGTGATTGACCCAACTTAGGAATATGATGAAAATCATAGTGATATGCACATGCCTAGGGAAGAGAATGAAAGATATAACCCCCTCCATAATTATGAATTAAGAAAACTCATTTATTTCTATTTATATGAAAATCATGATCATGTCTTAGCTTGTGCCATTGAAATAGGGGCACATTACCTTCCACTTTTGATTGTACCCTCTTACACAACTAGTCCACCCTCCATCATGTCCAAACACCACACATCAACATGTTAATAACATACCCCAAGAAGAATAAGGTGTGGACCATGGATTTTCCAAATAAGAAGAATACCCATAACCCCTTATTAATAACTGCACTAAGGCTAATCAGAGATAGGCTATCATTGAGGATTGCCTTGACCAATTGACAAAACAAATTAACTTGCTATTCCATAATCAATGCCCACCATATCATAGATAAAATAATACCAATAATACTAACACCACTAATAACACTAAAAACACTAGCAATACCAATAATACCAACAATACTCATAGTACTCATATCCCTCAAGGTAGTAAAAATCAGGCTACCAATCCTCTTGGGGGCCCTGCCTTTACCTAAAAATGGAAAATGATGAAAGAGACCCTTCAATAGATAGATCCATGATCTCAAGCTCTTAAATACAAATACAAATACTTTTGTTCATCGCCATTAGACATGAGTATTTTGCAAATCCCTTTTCCTCCACATTTTGAAGTACCCAAATCTGAGAAATATTGGGGAAAGGGGGACCCTAAAGATCATGTCCAAGAGTTTTATGTAGCTTGCCATGAGGTAGCCGATGAGTATGCTTATTTGCTAAGACTATTCCCCAAAAGTCTTATAGGACTTGCTTTGTAATGGTTCATGCACTTGCCTAAAGGGTCAATATCAAGTTTTAGAGAATTAGTAGAGCAATTTGTTAGAAATTTCTCATTCAATATAGAACATGATATCTTTGATATTTACCTTTAAAATACTAAAAAATGAAGTGAGGAAAGCCTAGTAAATTTCCTATAAAGATGGCAGAGCCTGGCAATCTGATTAAGGTGCACTATGCCTAAAAAAGAATTAGCTAAGATCTTTGTAGATAATCTTAATATAAAGCTTAAGTAACAATTAAAATTATAGTGTACCAAGACCTTCGATCAGATCGTAAAGAAAGGAATGTAGATATTAAAATACCTTATTAAAAAGGGGACCATCAAACTATATTCTCAGAATGAGCACACTTCAAATCAAGATAATTATTTTTCAAGAAAATCAAAAGTCTTTAATAAGAATAAGAATGTTGTGGGTGATGGGGTAATAAACTCCAAGTAACAAAATATTAAAACAATCTAAAAGAAAGGCCCCACACAACACCCCAATGTCTCTTCCATTAGGGTTTCTTGAGGTAATACTAAGCTTCATATAGGAAAAAAACTACTTACAAGCTTGGGAGTATCGATATAAATAGTCTTGGAAAAATTGATCACCACCAACATGATTACTTTCCCTGAGATCAGACCTATGGATGACTGTCAACCAAAACCATATTGGTATCATGAGGATGATTTTTGCAAGTACCACAGGGTAAAAGGACATAACACTAAGTGGTGTATGTAATTAAAAATTATATCCAAGATTTAATTGAAAGGGGTGATATATAGATTGAAGGAGAAGCTCCCCTAATTTAGTTAGTAAATAGGAAAATTGGCATTTATAAAGATATATTCCCAAATCATGATCAGAGGAATCAAAAACCCCAAAGAGACAAAGGTTAGGCATATTCATCTAACCACATTGGTTACTATAATATCCCCTACCATTACATTAAAACCATCGAAATTCATAAAATCCAAGAATGTGTTCCTTCATTACCCATTCTAAAAATTAATAAGGCCATTATTGATTACATAGCAATGACTCGACGCAATAAGATAATAATTCCCACAACACCTCTTCAAGATCCTTATACCTCATTTTCTCCCCAAAAATGGAATGTTTCTAAGAAATCTTCAATCTCTTCAGATAAATCCTATGATATCATTCAACAATTAGAAGAGACTAGCTATAATTTCCTTGATGCAACTTCTTAAAACATCAACCTTACATTAGGAAATATTAAATCAAGTGTTGAATGATTTAAAAGTACATAGTGACCTAGATACTAATCAATTTTAGGAACTAGTAGCATATTTATTCCCATTGTAGAAAATTAATTTTAGTTCCTAGGATATGCCTCCTACTGGCCCACATCATAAATACCCCTTATACATTGAAGTCAACATTTCCCACCATCGAGTTTCTCATGTTCTCATAGATGGAGGATCCACACTCAACTAATGTAATTTGAACTTTTTAAATAAATTGGGATACTCTAAAATGTTGATAGGGCCCACTTTGATAATGATTAAAGCTTACAATGTTAATGAGAGACCATCAACTAGGACCATTTATCATCCTATTGATGTGGGACCTATAGTACATCAGACTCTAGTTCATGTTATGGATGTGGATTTAATATATAACATGTTACTTGTAAGACCATAGATTCATGAAATGCAAGTTATGCCATCCACTCTCCATCAGTGCCTAAAATTACCTCGTTCAGGAATAGAGGTCACCATTATGGGAGTCATAGACCATATCCATAATTTTCAAATAGATAAGTCCTTATCACCATCACCCTATCTTAGCACTGACAACACTATCCTAAGTTCAATAACTGATAAATATATCTCTTTGAATAAATTAGAATCCACATCTAAATCAATACCTGATATTACATGATTAAAGATCACATCTACAAGATGTGTAAAATATGAGTACAAAACATTTTTCATCAGTAATTTACCTCTATCTCCATGTAGCTATGGGTCCCTTGCCATGAGGAAGGATAATCCCATTAATTACCAATTTAGATAGATAGCTTTTCCAAGTATTAGGTTTTTGTTTGATGAATACATTAAAGATGGAGATGATGATGACCCATTTAGTATCATTATGGATTCTCTCTAGGCAATCTCTCCTTGATCAGGACATTAAATAGGTTCTATCTATAGTCACTTCAAGGAGCTCACTACCACTGACCTTTTCCCTGATACCACCATCTCCACCACTGATATTTCCTTCCATTATCCATCCCTTATAGACTAGGAATTCAAATAGGAGCCCTCCTTTAACATGTTTCAAAATGATGAGGCCATTTTAGAATACATTGGAGCTAGATATTTAATGCTATTTGGTGATCATGAAGAGGGTTTTTCTATCAATCTGCATATTTTAGGGAACAATAAAATACCATGATTAAAGAGATGAAGAACACTCTAAAAAAGAAGAGCCTTCCAAAGAGTCAGATGAACTCTTATATAGCTCATTCATATTAAAAGATTATTTTGATATTGATATTAAACTTCCAGACTAAGTTTATTATAACATTCCAAAAATATCATTACCCCCTTACTTGAAAGATCAATCAACCTCACTTATTGAGGATGTAATAGAAGTCAATATTGGGACCGATAAACATCCTAACATAGTGAAAATGGGTGCATATCTCACAATAGAAGAACGTGAATTCAATATTGAGCTGCTAAAATAATTTATCAACATATTTTTATGGAGTTACATAGACATGCTAGGGTTAGACCCCTCATTGGTAGTACACCACCTAGTTGTGCATCTGAATGCAAAACACATTAAATAGAAACTATGAAAGATGCATCCCAAGGTGGCATTATTAGTCAAAGAGGAAGTATAAAATTTATTAGAAGATGGATTTATCCATCCAATAGATTATTTAGATTGGATTTATAACATTGTTCCTATATCTAAACCATAAGGCATAATCAAAATTTGTATAGACTTTCAAGATATCAACAAGGCATATCCTAAAGATAACTTCTTACTCCTAAACATTGACATGATTGTAGAATCGATAACAAGATATGAAATGCTATCCCTCATGGATAGCTTCTTAGGTTATAATAAAATAAAAATTATACCTAAGAACCAAACATAGAATGAATTTTATTACTCCATGGGGAACATTTTGTTATCAAGTCATGCCATTCGGTCTTAAAAATGTAAGGGCAACCTATCAATGGGATATAACCATCATGTTTCATGACATGATGCATGACATTGTCGAGGACTATGTAGATGATATTTTTGGGAAGTCCCATTTAAGATTAGAGAACCATGTGGTTTTAATGATGATTTTTGAAAGATTTCAAGAGTATACACAGTCAGGTTGAATCTAAAGAAATGTGTATTTAGAGTCACCTCAAGAAAATTATTGGGATTCATAGTTTTAAGAAGAGGCATCAAAGTAGATAAAACAAAGTTCAAAGCAATCATGAAAATGCCCCCACATCATAGTATTAAGTAGCTATAAAGTCTTTAGGCTAAGATTCAAGCCATATGACATTTCATCTCTTAGCTTGTAGATAAGTGTTACCCCTTTACTCATCTACTAAAGAAGGGGACTACCTTTCACTAGAATACATAATGCCAACAAGCCTTTGAAAATATAAAACAATATTTGGCTAATACACCTATATTTTATCCACCAGTCATTGGAAGACCTTTAATCTTATACATTTCAACAACACCATGTGCCATTGGTGCTCTTCTAGCACAACATAATGATTAGGGTAAGGAGCGGGCCATATACTATCTCAATCATATGTTAATATCTTATGAGCTAAATTATACTTCCATTGAAAAATCATGTTTGGTCATAGTTTTTTCATCGCATAAACTTTGACTTAAGTGCTTAATAATCAAGTACAACTCATTGCAAAAGTTTATCCCTTGAAATATTTATTGTCCAAATAATCTCTTACAAGTTGAATGGAAAAATGGATAATGTTGCTTAGTGACTTTGACATTAAGTATCTTATTTAAAAAGATATAAAAAGATAGGTTATCATGGATTAACTAACATAGGCACCATTGGAAATGATTGAGCCTCTTATAACCACTTTCCCAAATGAGTCCATCATGAATGCTTCACAAATAGATAACTATAAATTATACTTTGATGGCTCATTTACCACACATGGGTAAGGGGAAATCATATTCCTTATCACTCCACAAGGTGATCTCATCCCAAAATCTTTTCAACTTACCTTCCCATGCACCAAAAACATATTAGAATATTAAGCCTTAATAGATGGACTTCACCTAGCTATTTAATTGAACATCCAACACCTACAAGTATTCAATGACTTGTAGCTAATTATCAAATAGGTTAATGATGTATTCCAAAGATAGGATGAAAAATTTATTCCTTATAAAAAAATATTAGATCAGTTAAAGTCAAATTTTTAGTTTATAACATTTGAAAAAGTTCCATGAGGAAGCAATAAAGCATCTAATTCTATGGCTAATATTGGCTCACTCAATGACCTCCTTGAAGACAGTTTAGAAGGCAACTTTTTGATTGAGCATCTAATCATTCCATCCTATCAGTCACTGGCTCCCTTTCAAATTTGTGTAATTAACGATCCCAATCTCCTATAGTACCATGACATCTATAAGTACCTCCACAACAACATCCTCCCCCTCACCTCAACTGCCACCAATGTAAAGCCTTTATCCATCACACTTCCCATTATACCATCATTGAAAGCATGCTTTATCGATGGGGCTATGATGGAACCCTATTAAGGTGTTTGACATTAGAAGAGTATTCTTTAGTGATAAAATAAGTTCATGATGGTATATTTGTTAGGCACATTAGTGGAATGGCCCTATCCAAAAATCTCCTCCAAATTGGCTATTACTGCCCAATGATGGAACAAGATTCTTACTAATATATATGAAAATGTGTGGCCTATCAGAAACATGGAAACCTCATTCATGCTCTATCACAAGATTTTAAACCTATTATGAGTCCATGGCCATTTTCTATATGGGGCCTTGATTTAATTGGAAAGATTAATCCTAATTCATTAGACATTCATAAATTCATTATCATGACAATGGAGTATTTTACCAAATGGGTAGAGGCAATGCCACTTACTTATACAATGGGCCTTCAAATATCTAAATTTATTCTCAATCAGATTAATTATCATTTTGGCATACCCTCCAACATCATCCTAGATAACAAAAAATTATTTAAGAATCAGGAAGTTGAGGCCCTATGTCAAAAATATCATATCATACAACATTTTTCCTCTCCTTATTATCCCCATGATAATGGATAAGAAGAAGATACTAATAAGACCCTCATTAAAATATTAAAGAAGATAGTTAGTCAAGAAATTATAAATTAACACACTCAACTGTATCCAACATTGTGGTCTTATTATACAAGTGTTTGCACACTTATTGGGGCAACTCTATATGTCTTGGTTTACAAGATCAAAGCAATTTTTCTACTAGAAGTAGACTACCCTCTCTTTAACTCTCAGTGAGAGGCATTATTACTGATCATTACCTTAGGTAATAACTATAATTACTTTAAAAAAATCTTTATAAGGCCTTGGATCACCTCTCAACATATCAAAATAAACTCAAGGGTCAATTACATAAGAAGATTTAATCTAGGAAATTTGAAGTTGGTGACTTAGTCCTAAAGGGAGAATCAGAAAAACACCAATTCAGAATGAGATAATAAGGGGAAGTTTGAATATAATTAGTTAGGTCCCTATGTAATTATTTCCAAGTTCAAATTAGGAGCATATAAACTAACCATGCTAGATGGAAAATAGCTAGATGATCCCATGAATATCATGTACTTGAAACATTTCTACACCTAACTTAGGTTCCATCATTCTCTATCTATGGGACACCCCATATCTATCCCATCCACCCATCACATATCCTAATAAACCTATACACACACACACACACACACACACACACACACACACACATATATATATAATAATAATAATAATAATAATAATAATAACAATACTAATAATAATAATAATAATAATAATAATAATAATAATAATAATAAAATCATGAAAACTATTTTTCTAGCACTTTGGGTAAGTACCATGATGAAAACTGGTCCTCAACATCATGGTTGAATAACCCTGGCCTTGGTATCAATAGTGGGCATCCATTACATGGTTCTTGAACAACAATGTGGGATAACTAATTTAACAAGAGGAAAATACATGGATGGTCAAAGATATTTACTGGAGGGATCTCTAAAGTCATTTATCCATACTTGGTACACACAACCCCAATTTCCATCTGCATCCACATCATTCTTACCATACCTTTGCAAATATTCTTTGACATGTATGTCTTATTTTTAGCCTCAAATCAACATCTCATCACCACTCATTGCTATCACTAAGCCTTAGGTCCACACCTTCTTACTATTAATCATCATTATGGAGGGTCACAACAAAATAAGTTTTCTTTCTTAGGGCTTTTAGCAAGCACTATGTCACTGATTCCTAAAGGGTCATCATGATCCCCATTTCATAACCAAGTTGGAATCTCATCATGGAAATTTTTTTTGGCACTACATATATTATATATAGCTTGCCCATCATCACTAAATCCATTATATATCACCATAAATAATCATTCCATCACTCATGAAAATAAACTCCATCAAATGTTATCATTATTTCTCTATGTTTTATTTGCTTGTCTTATATGATTATGTGTTTGTTTTAAATATGTATGTGTACTAAATACCTAGGTATATATTAATATGTTTTGTTATTTTTTCATGGGAATGAGTGACTTCTAAATCTATGTTTAACAAGGGTCATCTCTTGAACATAGTTCCCCCACACATCTACACTAATGTGTCTTGGACTTATAATGTCCCTGACATTTAGCTACATGATGTAATATTAAAAAATAATTGCATATATTTAAATCTTGATAGCTTCCAAAACCAACCCCATCCTAACCAATCCCCATCATATCTACCTTCACCCAAATTTTGAACCTAGACCCATCCCATTTCACTCTACTTCTATGGTGTAGGAGGATTTAGACCATACATACTAAGGATGAAATGAACAAAACATGAGATTAATTTCTTTATGCCATATCTACCCCATGAAGATAACCTTATCACTTTGATGTTATAAACATGTAAGCATATATCCATCATATCATATAATAACATCCATAAAATCAAAGAAATATCCCATATGCAACATCATCCATGATAGTCAAAACATATATAAAACATATCTATCTATCATCACATCCTGATAAAATACATCCATATATACATCAATACATACATCATGACATCAACATGAATAAAATTTATAACATATAAATCCAATCACAACATGTATATATAATTAATGTTATAATCACATGAATAGTAAATAACATCCATACATCTATCAACAAAAATCCTCATCATATATATCAAATATCTAGAATACAATATCTACATGGAATCCATGTCAAAATATATCATACAAACACATGAATCCCATAGGGAAAGAATGAGATAGTGATAAAAAACCTCCTATATATGTATATATATACACAATCATGGCTATGGCCTTGGTGGACCTAGTGGTCTTGGTATCCATAGTGGTCCTCGATCTCCTCTATAAGGTTGTCACTTAGATGAATGGCTAGCATGAAATGATATGGAATGATGACCCTCTATAAATATAGCCTCCTACAACATTTGGTAATATTAGGCCTCACATGTAAGTAACATAATATGCTCCATCACCCCATCATGCCCTACCCTCTTAGGGCCTCATCAGCCTCATCTCTAGCTCTTGCTACCATTACTACCTATCCAGTCAATATCTAAATAAAAGCTTGTAGTTATTTCACCTACCCTTGTAAACCTATAAACTAACCTTGTAAGGTGGTGACCTATCCTTAAGCCTAGGTGAGATGTATGTCTTTTTGAATCATATGTGACTATAAGGTAGTAACTTATGTCTATATCTGAGCCAACCACCCATCTTTTTGAGTAATCTAGGCCTATAACATTGTAATCTATCCCTATATCTATGTTAACCAATTGTCCCCTTGTGTAGTCATACTCTAAAGATGGGACTACAACTAGTCCCACTTTTGTGTAATATCCACACTCTCTAATACACATGCCTAAATCTCACTTTATAGTTTGGAAATTAGGGACTCATCCTCCTCTATCCTTAATGGTTGAGATGGACCTACACCAACACTCCCACTAGCTTATGTCCCAGTCAGTACTTATAGCTTGACTATAATCTACACTTGTGCCTAGGCTTGAGGCCCCACTTATATTGCTACTACCTAGATACCATCATCTATATACATAAAATCATGACCCCCATCTCCATCCTATCCATCCTATACTAGAATCTATCTCCTCCTCCTCTTATTAAACCTCACCCATACTTATAACACTCTCCTCAATGTACCTCTCCTAACCACCACTTAAGGACATGTCAATCTAATTAGTATTTGAGGCTACCACCATGATATATATGTTTTTTGTAACACTAGGATCTAGAATAAGTGTGTAAAAGTCTAACTAAATGGGTGCAATACTCTCATACTCTATACGAGCATTTACCCTATGTGTAGGTCTCCTCTATTGTGACCTCTTCAACTCACTACATGCAAATATATGATCTAAGCCTAACACATCTTGAATAAAACCAAATTAATGGTGTACATGATGTAAATAGTATCTCTTGATAATACAATCCCATTATTTGATCACATAACATGCTATAAACATATACTGTATCACTACCTCATCAACCTAGCTGAATCTAATCCCTCTATAAGGCATCTATGTAATGTGTTTAGGGCACAAACCATCAAAATCCTCTCTATATTATCACCTCTCTAGTATTCCATAGCTATACTCTTAATAACACATGCCATCAGAAGACCATAGGCTACCTAGGCTCAAGCCTTGAAAGTCTACCTAGCAGTTGTTTGATATCAATGTGCTCCTAGCTCCAGATCTGTATCAATAATAATGGTCTTAAAATATATGAATTCTTATATGCACTTAGGTGTAGCTCCATATATAATTGTGCTAATACAATTGGTCCCTAGGAAAATACTTGATGATCATGGATCATGTCTATAACTATATGTCCTAAGTTGAGATGAAACCACTATCTACTCTTACCTAGTAGGAGAATACCAAAAACAAGAGACATGACTACTAGTGTCAATCTATCCAATGTACCCTCACATTAGCACCTATCAATATCGATACATCAATCCCACATCCCTATCTATAAACTCCTACCCAATCACTATAGTGTTTGAGCCAACATGTGTGACTACCAATAGATCTTATCTTTACACATAGGTAGATGAAATATCTTATACACATCCTCAAACATCACTATCATCTCCCTAGTAATAAATTGGAAAGTACTCATCTTTGAGTACCATCACTCTACTAACATTATAATTAGAGCTTGATCTATGTAAAAAGGAAGCATCCTCACCATATCATGTAATCCCGCCAGCTTCAATACCCCTAACTCCTCTAGTGTCACCTATCACATCTCATGTAGCACCTATGGATGTCATAGTTATGACACCATCACACCTAAATCTTCCTACACTAACCACTATCCACCTATCACTATCCCTACCATCAAAATTCTATCCTCACTCATATAGCCTCACCTTCTAAATACCTACACCTAATCTATCCAAAATACCCCTATCTAAAATCCCATTAATATTATCACCCTAGCTTAACCCATATCTCATTAATCCTACCTAAATTACCCTAAAATCCTATAACCCTAAATATAAAAATTGATTGACACTGACCCACTCGACCAACTAACTTCATCTTATTTATCTAACTTATCCAACTCATCTATTCAACCAACCCACAAAGCTAATTCACTAGACCAAAACCTTAAGTCTATCTAACCTAATTTATCTAACTCATTATTTACCCATTTTCTTACTCCTATAAATATCTCTACTTATAAATCAATCATAGTCATAGTTTTGACAAACCCATGTCTTGATAATAGTGGGATTGCAAATGTGTGACTCAATAATAGTGAGATTACAAACCCATGACTTGATAATAGCAAGATTCCAAACCTATGAATCTACAGTCATATGATTTCAATACCTTAATTCCCTTATTGTGGTATTGTAATACCAAAATTTTCTACCTATGATATTTTAATACCACAAGACACACATACAATCTCGTAACTCATGATGGAAATATCATGATTAAGGGAAAAAATGTTATTTTAAGTATTGCAAAGCTGAGTTGGACATCATATTTTTCTATAAAATTTATCTAAAATATTAATACAAATTAACAAAAATCTCAAAAATACTAAGCTAGAGTGTTTTTTACTCATCATAGGTCCAATATCTGCCTCCCTTTGGTACTCTCAGACTCTCTCACCATGATGGGAAGCTCAGGGTATCCAGTCCATGGTTTCTCCTCATAATCTCAATTCATAAGAAAAAAACAAGTGTAAATGACAAATCTAGATCTTTCTTCCTATATGACCCCCCTCTACCCCTACCAATCCCTTATTAACATCCCCTATCCTTAATGCTATCTAATTATCAACACCTCCTAATTTAATCAATTTTAACCATCTTCTAATGTTTTCTGGGGAAGGACATGTCTAACCCCTTATCATCCATCTTATCCTACATCCAGAACTACATTAGCTTGAGGTCTTTTAAGACTATGTAGGCAACATATGGTCCCACTTTTTATACCTAGGGATAGCTTGGCCACTATTACCCCTCATCATCATCTCATTCTTGGCTTGGTCATTCAACCATTATACATCACTTTTAATCCCCAAATCCTATAAAAAGTATCTTTTTATCACCAATCAATATCCTATATTGCTATTATCCACCTTCAAGCTTTCCCTAGCACATATCCTTGTTATGGGACTTATACATTAGCTCGAACCCATTTTATTTAGTTAATGACAATTTATCAATCAACACACTTTCTAGAAATTTGTCATTTGTTTATAACCCATCACTTGAGCTAATTATAATCATCACTCTTGGGGCATCATTTAGTAAATTTTGGAATCATAACCCCATTTAGATATGAGTCTTATCCCACCCTATGATTTCATTTTGAGTGACCATCTAGGCCACTTTCTCCTCGCATGATCCCTCGAGGGGGTATTATATCCCACTAAAAATTAAAACTATTTAACATTAGGGTTTTTATTTGAAAGATCATTACTCTTTCCAGTCATAAATCCTTTTCAAAGAGGGGCAAAATGTATGCACTAAATTATGATCTCCCACTAATTATACTAATTCATGAATTTAACCTAATTCCTATGTCTTAGCCAAAATAACTAATTACCTAATAACCCCCATCCCATTCCTATATCCCTTAAACATTTACCCTATCCTAAAAACCAATTAATCTTCCCATTAAACCTCTAATAGAGTCTATTACCTACTAACCTACTCCCTAAATCCACTTGATAATTTAAAATTCATATATATTCACCTACCATCCTAGTCACCCTACCACCCTAGTTATTCCTAAATCCATATGAGCCCTAAACCTAATTAATCCATATCTAATCCCCCCATTATCCCTAAACCTATTGACAAGCCTTTATAATTGGAGAAGTTCATCCAATTCTTTAAAAGTCTCTAAATTAGATACTTTTAAGTAATTTTTAATTCCTCTAAAATTCCCTCCATTTTCTTATAAAAAAGCCATGCTTGGGCCATGGAAAAGAAAATTGGAAATAATATATCAAGTCATCAAGATCTCATATTTCCACTCTCATTTCATCCATAACAACCTACTATCTTTCATCCAAGCCATTATCCATTTCACACAAGCATTGGAAGCCATTATCAAGAGTTCATTAAGCAATCCAACATTCTAAATTTTGATATCAAATAATTTAAGTGCAAGTCCTAGAATGAAGGCATGAAGATGTAAAAATGATGGTAAACATGTTCCTTTTATTCTTATTTACTTATTATATCCATTCTTATTGGTGCTATTAAGTTTTAGGTTTTATTACTAGTTTTGATAATATTGCTTGAACCTAAAATTTGGTGTACAGATATAAACTCAAGAGGGGAGTAGCCCTATCTATAGACCTTACTTTGTACATATGGATGATAAGAAATAAGGTATGAGAATGTGAATTAAATGTGAGATGTATTCTGAATGGTGAGTTTATGAATAATTTTATAGGCTTAATGAATGGATATAGTAGTGAATGGGAACTTCAAATGTGATGGTGGAATAACAAACTCAGGTAAGGTGACAAGTACCATACTAATAGTCAAAGAACCTTTATGCACAATCAAGAATTTAGGAGTAAGTATATAAGTTTTAGAGATAAGTAAATTTTCATTGAGGTTATTATATTTGGGTCTATCAGAGAGCATATATACTAACATAAAGAGCTCAGGAATGAATAAGGATTTTGAATACCTATAGGTCAAGTATCTCAAACCCTATTACATATGTGGTACCCAATTTTTATAGTTAGTAGTTGAAAAGAAGGAAAATGATCAATATAATGTGAGTGAATAATTTAATGAGGAATTAATAAATGGAGGAATATAGTTGAACCTCAAACAAGGTTTAAGCAGAAGGTAAAGAGTATTGAAAAGTAGAAGGACTATTTAAATCTCTTACACAGTCATCAAAGAACCATAGTTGACTGTGTTTATTAGTTAATAAACCTTTAATACATTTAATATAGACAAAAAGGTATGTGGAGAGGTGAAATGGATTAATACAAGCCTAAATTAGGTCTTATTTTATCTTAAAGACTAGTGGGAAAATAAATACTTGCATTGTGGCTCCTTTTCTATCATGCACCGTCACTAGGAGATATACAATTGATTGTGTCTTATAGTTATTAATCATGTAAATCCTTTAAAAAGTTATAAAAATAAAATGAGAAGGTATAGGAGGTCATAATTTAACTAAAAATGTTATTGGATTCCTTTGAGTCATCACTAAACTCAAGTAATAGATTTTTTAAGCCTCTCAAGCCTATAAACCTATAGGAAACCCTAGAATTAGGGTTTTATTGATATAGGGAATTTGAACCATAAAATTTTGGTTGTTTTTTTAAAAATATTAAAAATCAATGTGATCTAAGTTATTAAAAGGGTTTCAATCTTGTACAATACTTATAATATAGATTTTGAAGGACTGAGATGAAACTAGGTAGTGTTAAGCCTAGAAGGCCTAATTGGAAAGAGAAAAGAGTTAAGTAAATGGTGAATAAGAGTGAAAAAACTCATTGGAATTTATGATAATATTAAGGGGAATAAAGGATACTCTATTATGTTTTTAAATCTTCAAAGAAGGCTCTATAATTTTGAAACCAAGTGAAAATCTCAGAAAAAAGGCTACAAGCCTTAAGTGAAGATTGTGTCCATAAGGTAAATATTGAGTCTTGAAGTGTGATTGAAGGCTTAAAATAGGTATAATGTAGCTTTATATGGTCATATAAATCTATCTAGGATCATAATTTAAGTACTTGAAATCCATATAATGTTTTGACACTCTAACCCCATGAGGGTTACCTAGTGGAAAAGCTAGTGAAAGCATATGGAGTTTATGAAGGGAATGACTTGTATAAGATAGATAATGAGTTGTGAGCCATAGGTAAGAGGTTCATAATATAAATAAATTCTTTTGAGATACCAATAAATAGTTACATATGTCAAATATACTATTAAGATCTCAAGAGAAAGAGAAAGATTAAACTAGAGATAAAACCTTAAAGATAAAAGCCACCAACTGCATGTGACTAGTTTGAATTAAGAACCAGATAATGATGCTTATGAATAATTATCCAAATGCCTCTAAATCAATGGGACATGAGATGTTATGTAGATGATGAAGAAAATAAACTTGACATGAGCAAGGATCTATAAAGTGATGATGCCCCTCACAAAGACATATGCACATGGAGTGAGAATGACTTTATCACAGTTTTCAACACATCTCAAGGGGGAATCAATCATAAAATGATGATGATAGGATAAAATTCCATAAGATTTTGATGTATCCCAGGTAATTATTCATACAAGAGAGAGATTTAGACTAAGACAAGATTGATTGGATAAGATTAATGATGAGTGTAGCTCAAATCTAAAGTCACGTGATATAATGAACGTGATGATAGAGACATAAGCAATATGAGAAAGTGACAAAAAGACAAAATAGAAGAATTTTATTGCATTACATTAAATTAATGTGCCATAGTGTGATTAATAGTGATGATGACCATATCAGGGACATATTAAATGGAATGATAGATGATAAATTAACCGATTAGTGATTTATGAAAGAAAATATGGATGTTGTGATATGTCATGCCCAATCGATAAATGTGGGAAATTGATAAAAAATATTAAGGAGATGATTATAGGGATGGTCATTGATTAATAAAATAATTGATTAATGATTTATATTATGGCTCAAGGATTTGACTAATTCAAGACTAGAGGATGATGCGGGATATAAGAGATGTGATGATGGATGATGAGGAAAGAGGTGAGGATAGTGTACTGAAAAGTTTTCAAGTATTACCTACATAGTTTGGAAAGACCTCAGGCTGATGTAGTTCTAAATAGAAGATAAATGTCAATTAATGGAGTAGAATATGATGATAATGATTATTATTAGTGATTAGAGGGTGATGTTAGTTATTAAAGGATATTACTCAGATGATGAGATGAGGATAAAATATAGGATGTTAGTCAGATGGGTTGAGAGGATTAGATTAGTGATGGGATTAAAGATGATCATGATGATTAGATAAATGATGAGGGTGTAGATTATCAAGACATCATAGTTATTGTAAGACTCATCATAGTCTAAGAAATTTGATAAATATGTCACTTGGTAGGATTCCCCTTGATATAAGTATGACTAAGAGGACATTATGCCAAAGTGCATGGGTAAATAGTGAATTCTACATAATTGAGGGCACTTAATAAGCATTAATGTAGATTTGGTGAAGTCATATCATCCTCATTCATTTACTATTAGACAAAAAGTGACATGATGTAACACAAAATCAAAAGATAAATACAATCAAATATACAAATAAGTCACACAATATAGAGCATCCAAGTAACACACATAAGTATATACATGCAATGTCATTGTGTCTTGTCCAAGTGTCTGTATTAGATTTGATGGGAGAATTAATTAGGTGATAAGTTACACTAAGATTATCATGATATGATTTTGGACTTAGGATAGACTTAGAATTGGAATAGACTTGGATTTAGATAAGATGATCATGATTAGGATTAGGATTTGGAGAAGGGTATGGACTTGTAATAGACTAGGGACTTCAATTAGAATAATGAAATAGATTGAAACTATGTGAGGGATGAGGATTAGGATAAAGATTAGTCTAAGAAATAGGATTAAGATAAGGATATTAAAGACATAGGAAAAGATGATTAGGATGTTGGGTCAAGGTAAGATGATAGGATGGATAAGACATTGGATAGGATGACTGGGATATGCAAAACACAAGATGGAATATGACAAGTCAACTTAGATTATCTTTTTGGATTTTGTGGATTTTATAAGTTTTTGGATATTTGACCTATTTCATTTTTTGGGGATTTTTTGAAATATGTATATACACTATACAAAAGGTGTCACTAGCAAAATGAACACCAAGCCTAGTAACCAAGAAAAGACATATGGAATAATGAATGGAATGATAAAATGATGAGGGTGATGCAAAAAAGGGAATGAGATGAAATATTCATGGATGAACCAAATATATATTGACCTGAGTGTACATTGGAGGATATGCTAAGATGATTCTAGAACATTTCTCAAGACACCTTCCACTTCCTTATAAAGGTCAAGATGGGAAAGAATTAGAGATAGGATAAATGATATGATGATCGATGATGGGTAGGAATAATGGACCAAGGGATAAGATGGATAAGGATAACATGAATGGATTTTACCCCAAGTGTAGAGGTAAAAGAGGCAAACAATAGATTATTTTATCATGATGCTGAAAATTGGTTTTTATCATGGCACTTGCCAAAGCACTAGAATAATGGTTTTCACCATTAGATGAATTATTTTTATTTTATTTTATTTTTTGACTTTTTTTTGGGGAGGGGTATTTTTATCATCTCAATGTATTGGTTAGGGGATGAGATGTAAGATGAAGACATTTGTGCAATTTTTTGTTGACACCTATTTTGGAGATATGTGATACTAAGACCATGTTATCATTGATAGATGTATTAGTATCTATTTGATATTCATTGATTCTTGATTTTGACTCCATATATCTAGACTACGTGTTTTCATCACCCCTATTAGAGATAATGTTGCCTAAGGATGGGAAGTGAGATATGGATTGGATTAGATCTTCATGTTGATTGGGGTGTATTGGATTTGAAAGGAGGATATGCTTATGATAGGATAGTGTGATGGGTGATTTGGGATTAGGAATAGTAGTCACACACATCATTGGAGATGTTGGTCATTATACATTTGATGGGTACTTAAGACTATAGGAGATCCAAGATGCTTTAACTTTATGGTTCATCTTTGATCCAATTATTTGATGGATGATCAACCGTAGTAATAGTGTTTTGATTTTATGATTGAATTTAAATTTGACTACCACTTAGTGCCTGATTTTAGGATTTACTAGGGGAGATTGATTTTTAACTTGATAGATAATGATTATTTTGATAGTCCCCTAGTACCTACTTTTGGGATTCACTAGGGGAAGACACATTTGGATTAGGCTAATGATTTAACTTTTATAGAATCTAACTAACTAAATAAAAGGTGATTTGATCATGATTTGGGACTTTTATATTATGGTTTTAGACCTTTATATTTTTGGCACTTATGATGTTGCTCAAGGAAGGGTCCAAAGGTGAATGTTCCTATTTGTCCATATGGAGGGAGGTGATTAAATGATTATTGATAGGAAGAAATGGGTCTATGATGGATGAAGGCAGGGAAGATGGTGTGATGAGGTAAAAAGAGGTGATAGGGTAATATGGTCTTTATAGGGTTTTTAGGAATCCCAGTTTTGACATTAGATAAAATCTCCTCAAGATCAATAAGAGGATCACTAAGACTATCTAAAGACATGCATTTGATGCAGGATCAGATCCACTCTAACAATATTTGATAGATAAATATTATAAAAACTCTAATATGAATTCATCATCTTGATTGGGATCAAAATACATGCTTGGTAATCTATTAGAGGTATCCTAAAAAATATAGGCATAATAATAATTTACTTTAACATCTATGAGGGATGATTTTTCTAATAAGGAATTTGATTTATATACTAGTTTTGAATATGATCATGATGAAGATAACACTTATATTAACTTCAATGCTTAATTTATCATTATGATACTAAGATAAGAGGTATTACTCATAAGTGAACTCTTAATAAGGCGTTTTTCATATGATGGCTGAGGGGAGATGATGGAGGAATGATCGATTCACCAAGGATAGGCCTATGAAAGAAGGAATCAAGAGGGAAGTAAGGACTAGGCACATGGGGAATATACTCATTTTTGATGGAGGATTTGTTAAAGATGGGGGACCATCAAAAATGTATGTGGTGACTTGACCTTGTTTTAGAGAGGGAAGGGATTGATCAGGATCAAGAATGGGATCTTAGCATTCCTTTTCTTGTTCACTTAAGGATGTAGATTCATCTGGTTCATCTTAGATTTCTATGTCACCATGATCGATGAGGTCTTAGATATAAATTTTTAAATTTAAACATTTATTAATGGTATTCCTTGGGTTTGATGATATACATAATATTAATTAGCTTTATACTAAGAGTTCTTAATCTTAGTAGGATCAAGATGTATGAGTGGATAAACCATCATGTTAGGGATGATAAGGTAGTGGAAGAGGGATTTAAAGGATATAGGACGAGGAGTATAGGGGCTTTCATTATTTTGTGCTATGGATATGGGTGAATTAGACTTTACATTAGATGGTTATTGACATGACTAGGCAAGTCATCTAGTAATGGATGAGGCGGTTAGGATAGGATTCCCTTTGCTAGTGTAGGAAGGGGTAAATGATTGGATATGACAAGTGGATGGAGGGTTGGAATGAGACTCACATGAATGGGTTTGGACTGGAGGTAATAATGGATGGATGGGGTTGAAGTCTAGTGGTCATAGAGTGGTAATATCTAGGAGGTAAGAAAGGGGCATATCCCTATTAGTGATGAGGCATTATTCAATCAAGGTATTAACCAAATTTGTTTTGGATGCCATAAATAAGGATGGGAGAAATTATGGAGGATGTAGACTTACCAGACCCAATCAGCAGGTGTGGGGGATTAAATGGAAATACAAAGGGCTGAACATGGAAGTGTGGGATTAATTTGGATAAAGGATTATTTTAGTCTAATCTCAAGTTTGAATCAATGTGTGATGTGATATTTGATCTCAAGTAGGCCAAATTAGGATGTGAGATATACTTTGATAACTATGATTGCATTTGATTAAGTGAGCTACAACAAGATCTAAGATTTGATGAGGGGTTAGCCTAGCCCGAGAGACTAATTTTTACTAAGGATTGATAGGATTAAAAATAGCTCAATACTAAGATGATCGACTAAAATATGCTATGATCATTAGATTAATAGGTGGATAGGTTTATGAATTTGATTCAAAATTGATTAGACATGAGTGATCTAGTGATAATGACCCTGATAAGAATGTTTTACTCATGTGGATGATTACCAAAGGACTTAATGGGGGATAAGTATAGACAAGGAGATGAGATGGGTTGGACTAGGATTTGGACTAAGGTGGACATGGTCACTAGGAAAGATAAGATCAAGACAAATGAATGGTTCTAAATAAAAGTGGAATTAGGACAAGATGTGGATGGCAAGGCATGATTAAGATATGTAGGTGATGAAGTTATGACCAATGATTCATGATTAGACAAGGATGGGATAAAGATAAGAGGGTGATGGGAGATAGGATGAGATAATTAAAAGGATGTACAAAGATAATATGTAAAATATGATGATGATAAAGATGTACATAATGTTATAATGATGTAGCAAGGATGTACAAGATGATGATATGTAAAAAACACCTAGATAGGCATGTATAGGTTTGGGTGAAAGGCTATCTTAGCTCATAAATAACATAGGTCTATCATAACACATTCCAAATTAGGAAAACTATAAACCTAAGATTAGTAAACTGATTGTTGGTGTGTAACTCAATGACTACACTATCTAACAGCTTCATGGGTGAGGTTGTAGGCCTCTAACCCATTACATAATCAATCAAACCCTCTTGACTCCATTTACATGTAATGTATACTTAGTAGATGATACTAATTCTGACATCAAGTCACCTATTATGTTTAAAAGGTCCTATACTAAGCTGGACAGGCTCTTTAGGGCTGTCCCTAATATACACTAGGTATGATGGGGCCCAAATCTATATAGGGTATTATCTAATGATTTTTTTAAATAATTAACTCTTACCATTCATAGATAATCTATATGGGGTAAACTACTTAACCTAATGACAATTGTCCCTAATATTTATACACTATCAAAACATATAGTGTGGAATAGTACATGGTGGTGAAATCCATGGTCACTATCCCCTAATACTATGTCAAGTACATGGGTATCAATTCCACATCACATTACTCCTATAAAATAAAAATGAGAGGGTTTGTAGGTGGTTTTTGATCCTTCAATAATCACCACAAGGATGTAAAGAGGAAATCATGCACCACCTTAGCCCTCAAGTGACACACAAGAAGACCAAAATAGATTAATTAAATGATTATTTAAGATTTAAAATGTTTTCTAAATGTGGGAATATACAAGAAAAAATTATATATATATATATATATATATATATATATATATATATATATAAAATCTATAAAATAAAATGATTCAAAAAATGATTTTCAAAATGCTAAAAGGGGTCTTTGGTAGGCAACCTTTAAGAAAGAGATTACTAATTTGATTTTGGCACTTTTAAAGAGGCAACCTACAAGATAATGGTTAGTAGTTTCAATTAATAATCTTGAGGGGTAACTTGTAAGACAAAATGTTAGACCAAAATATGACCTAAAAAATAAGGTGCATCTAGATTCACCCCTATAAGAAACATAATGTTAGTATAATAGGCCTTAATAAAAAAACCTAAAAAAATCATGATTTGGCTTTATAATTTTTTTGGGTGAGTGGGCCATAATGAGGGGTTTAGGGGTGGTATCCCCCAATAGGGTCAAGGGGTAGATCCCCTTACAAGGTCTAGGGGCAGTACCCCGAGTGGGTTTGAAGGGTGGATCCCTTGATGCTAAAGGAAAATTGGGCCTTGAAGGAGGCTCATAATGGCTCAAAAATCAGTAAAAATGACTCTAAAAATGCATTTAGAAAAAGGCAAATTCAAATGCAAAAATCAATGCAAAATTATAGTTTCAGACTGCAATATCACAATTCACAAGTTGTGATTTTGCCATAGGTAATTAACCATGATAGTCAACTAGATAGTTATGCAAAACTATGACTGTTAGTGAAATATCATGACTCATATGGAGATATCATGACTCACAAGGTGATATCATGACTACAATATTAGTGATTTTACAAGAAAATTAAAAACTTTTAAATTCTTGACTTTTTGACCAAAATGCAAGTGTTTAGGAAACTATATTAACTCAGATGATTAAATGCCTACTAAATATTTATAGGTGACTATGACAAACTAGTCTTATGTTGATGTTTTAGGATTTTGATAAAGATAAGACTTTTTTACCAAAATGGATAAATCATATGTAATTTGTAGAAAAGAAAAGACGTTTTCAATTAAACTAGTCCTAAATCTACCTTATGAATTTAGAGATATTAAACCAAAAAATAGAATCAACCCTAAAATGATTAAATATCACAATATTACTATTGATGATGTAATATTGCTATTCTCAGATCAATATAACAACTACGTGATTAACATTTTTGTAAAAGGATAGTAAAATAGTTAAAATTATGATGTTTTTGGATTTTAAATGATTTCCTTGCCTTTGTTTATCCTATTAACCCTATAAACTAATTATTTATACAACAAGTTTTAGAGATAAAACCTCTTTACAAAATGTGGTTAACAAACATATATGCTTGAAGATCTTAAACTACTTGGATAAGATGTAAAAACAAAATGGTTTATAAGATAGACTATGTGATTACTAGTCCCTTTGCAAAGCATAAAATGTCAAGATGAAACCCAAAATTAAGTTGTCAAAAGATAACTATTAGAAGATTTGGAATACATTATAATGTTGTGACTGTAGTTGCAATATTGGCACTTACAGGTCAATATAGTGACTTGTGAATCTATGATATTGTAGCTTAGTATTTAGACACTTGAATCTTGACGAAACCTTTATTTCTTGTAGTTAGATGGTCAAAAATTAGATTTTCAAGACAAGAACATACAACATGAGCACATATTATCAAATACATAACAAACAATAGATGAAATGAATGATCTTATGCTGTACATAGGGGTCCAACAAAATTATAATTATAAATGTAATATCTTGATTACTAGGGTAATATCATAATTCACCAATCTACGATATTGCACCTATGTAACAACTTGTCATAGAAAAATACTATTAGTTTTTAAGACATGTAAGTTAGTACAATACTATTATTATTGGGGTGAAATAGCCAATGTAAATTTGTAACTTGTAGAGTGATGTTGTAATTTTCACATTTGTGTAAAATTTTGTTCAAAAATTTAAGATTTTTTTTCACCAATTGGTCCTATAAGCTGCCAAAAACACTTCTTGAAAGCAAAAAAATTAAATTGGGAGTATCTCCCACTATGGTCACCAAAATGTAGTAATAAATTTGAGCATTATCAATAAAATCATGCAACTTAAAATACAAAATGTCTAACTACCTAATTAAGATCTAGAACCATTAGAATAAAATACAACTAGATGAATACACAATTTGAACCAACATGCTAAACCTAAACCTAATTACTCCAAATCAAGATTAAATAGATAAAAATCAAGAGGATTGGATTGAGATTTACCTTAGTCTCATATTTTT
Organism: Torreya grandis; assembly: GCA_037957365.1. Taxonomy (NCBI): domain Eukaryota; kingdom Viridiplantae; phylum Streptophyta; class Pinopsida; order Cupressales; family Taxaceae; genus Torreya; species Torreya grandis. Next base: position 10,224 of record JARHVA010002289.1, on the reverse strand, counting down.
GACATTATGTTGACATGATCAAGGATGTTGATGATGGATTCAAGGATTATATTAGCATGGAGATTTTATGAATTCATGAGTTGGTTTCTAGTTAGCCTGGCCATGGAGAAATGGATTGTTTATATAGAAAATGGAGGCAAGAATCAATGGCTAGAATTCAATCTTGGGCCATTGAGATCAATGGATGGGGATTTTCCAAGGAATTTTTAATTTTTTGGAAACTTCTAGAATAGAGGGTTCTAGATGGGGAAGGCTAAGTTAGAGAGGATTCTAGACTCCTCTTAGGGGTTAATTAAGATTAGGTATGTGATTAGATATATATTAGTTGGGTGATTAGGGACTAGGGGTATAGTAGAGCCTAGGAATAGGCTTAATAGGTGGGTAGGTGGGTCATTGGATTTTAAAATTCCCAAATAATAGATAAGATGGATTAGGATGGGATAATGGGGATATAAGAGAGTTAACAGAGAAGTGGGGAAGAATAAGGTTGGTAAATTAGGAAATTTTGAGGGGGGATAAGATAAATGTCGAGGATTAGGATAAATGATATAAATTATTGGGATTAATTAGAATAATTAAGATGAATAGATTTAGGTACATATAACTCTAACTGATCTAGTAAAAGGTTGAAAATCATGATTAGTATAAAACAAATGCATAATTATTATCAAGGTGATTTTTTTTTCACTTTCAACATTATCAATCATAACATTATATATAGGCTAGTGATAAGGAATGCTCAAATTAATAAAAATTGAAGATTAGAGTCATCATCCTTAATCTCAGTGTCATCAAAAGTAATAGGTCTCTAAACCATATGAGGTATATGCCATGAAAAAGTATTGATAATCACATCCAATAGGTACCCATAATGTGATGGAGGAGGATATACATTATATGCCATTCATACTTTTGGTTCCTTCTTAGAATGGTCTTGTAAAGGATTGTTAAATATTTTTTATTTCTAGTGATTACCAGGTTATGAACTTGATTCCTTGGGAAGATCATCAAATCTAATCTTTTGGTCATTAGTAAGGTCTTGGATCTTATTATTCAAGGTAAAACATATTTTTTTAGAATGTATTAGTCACTCATGATAATAATAATAATAATAAGCATTTGAATTATATCTTTTAGGTAGAGATCTATTAATATCAACCTCTATAGGATGAGGGAGAGATATATTTGTCAACCAAATTTGGATTTTAGGTCAAATTTGGACCCCTATAGGTAAAAATCTTGGTTTTTTATATTTTTAAGGGTAAAATAGTTTTTCATAGGCTATATTATTGTTCATTTTATGTTATCTAATGTCTGTTTAGCCTTAGTCATGGTCTAATAAGTGTATTTATCATTTTGGGTCATTTAGTGGGCTTTTATGGGTTATAAATGCAAGTGGCACAATTCCTAAGGTGTCTAGGTGTCATTTTATCCTTTATAACATCTAATATGTCAGATTACCTATCAGGAATGTTAGTTCCATCATAATCTTGTATGTTATCTAATTGAAATTCAAGAAACCAACTGAAAAGTAGAGCATTTGACACTTTTACGGCCCATGGGGGAAGGTGACACATGGGAGAAGATCATGGAAGGCCTCTTCATCTTCCTCAAGTTAATTTCCACTCTTTACATGATATATAAGCTCCATTTTTAAGCTAAAACCATTATGCTCCTTCTTATCTTTCTAGACACATATAAGTGACCAATAGGTTCATGCTTAGTACAACTAGTTGAAATTGTTCTAGGTCAAAAAATTTTGGGAGATGGTAGTAAACTCAGAGAGATAAATTTAAATAAAAATATTTCCATGTTTGGTTAACCATGATTTATGAACCATCATTTACAAGCAGACTATGTTTTTCTACTCACTATTTCCTGTACCCTATAGGTTTTGCTCCATTTTGAACAAGTTTGTATAAACCAATTCATGTTGTTGGATCCAAAGGATTTTTATATCTTCTTAGATGTTATCCATGCTTAGTTTCATGTTTCATGGTGTCTTGATGGGAAATTTGTCTCATGATATAGGAAGGTGTCACCATTGTAAAGTTTCAGTCAATTCTTCCTTGTTCCAGAATTTTGATCTTCTATATAGGTTTCATGTGAATATAAAATGGTGTTACATAGATATAAAGGCTATATGACCATCTCTTCCCATGTTTGGTTTCATCACATCATGATTTTGGAAAATTTTAGTCCTATCATTCATCTCAATCAACTCTTTTCTCAATTTCATGTTGAAGCATACATGTATAAAGCTTGTTTAGCTTGTTAATGGAGTTTTACTTATGGTGTATTAATTATCCAAGTAATTAAGAGATGGAGATAGTTAATTTGGATGTTTGCTAAAAGTGCAAGTTTGGTTACAAGCTCATTCATCATGCTAAACCAGTCATTAGACACCTTACATGCTCTATTCCAGATGTTTTCAAGAGGTTTCACATTGGAATGGATGTTTTGTAACTTTTATTAAACTATACTTAATTTCAATCAAGTATTTGATGGATTTATGATGATTTGGAGTGATCATAGACTCATCCATCCACATTTTTTTCTCCATTCTATGCCCCTGCTTGCATATAACCCATATGCACCTAAAATAGCATTCATTGATGACATCATGCTAAGAGTTGGAAGGGTTGATGTGTGTTTCAATATATTCAGGATTTTTAAAATGTGAATTTGAATATTTGATGAGAGCAAAGAAGGTTCATAAACATACAAAGTTTTGGAAGTCCTTGTATTAGGAATTTGAAACATATAAATACCTTATTCTAGTTTATATTATGTGAGTTCACCATAAAAGACCTATATGCGGTGTCAAAATGACAAAATAAGGTATAAATCATGTTTAAAGGAACAAAGAGTGATTTTAGGAAAGGTTTCCAACAAAAATATAAAAAATAGAGGTCCAAGGGGTATTGTGGATATCTTATAACATGGCTACAATGACTTTTGAAGAACCTAAATTGGTAAAAATTGTAGCCTTTATCATGTAAAAGATCCATGAAAAATATGGAGGTCATAAAATGAGTATAATATATAAGTTTAGAGCATCAAATTTACCTATGAAAGCACTGAAAGCTTGCATTCATTTCTATAGGTTGAGTTTTGGATGACAATTGACATATTAAATAACAAACAAAAGACATTCTCATGTTGACATGGTGCCACTGATAAAATGGTGCATAAATTATCAGGAATTTAATTAGTATGATGTTTATGCATACTTTTTCAAGCTCATGGATACCTACAAGTGTCCCTTCTCAGAGAAAATATACACCTACAACTAAGAAGACAAATAGTGGGATGGTAGGTGGTGTATAGATGGTGTTTTAGGAATTTCAAGGTGAATGAAGGTATAATAAAGTGATATTTGACTATTAATATTTAATTATGGTCCCCATACATTATTACCAAGGTTAAAATAGATAAATATACACCTACATAAATCAAAGAAGGCAGGGTTTATAGTCATGATAAAAAGAAACTCAGTTTGTTAACCCAAGCTATTTATAAAGAGTATAAGAGGAGTTAGAATGATTAAAAAATCATATTAAAACCTCCAATAATATCATAATGAACTTCATAATCTCTAAACAATGTAAAAAATCCTATATAGACCTCTTAAGACCCTATACACACCTTCAACTGAGTGTGCAGTCTTGGTGAAGGAGGTGAGTATGCTTAGGAGGTGGAAGATGGTTTGATATTTTATTAAAAAAATTTAAATATATGTTATTAGAGTGTTTACACAAGATATAGGACGCCCTTAAATATGACCACCCACTCTTCCTCCTAGCCAAAGGTCGCAGTCCGTATAGTTGCTCTAGGAAACCCATGTTGCTTAATGGGTAAGAATGAAGAATCCAAATGATAAGAGTGTTTTTGGGTGAATACCAAGATTAATTATAATGAATTTGATATGGTTAAAATTTTTAATAAACCTAATCATCTTAGATTTGGTGTTGAGGGGTCCATTCTTAGGTGGAAGTAAAAAATGCAAGAAAATAATCTTTTTTGGAGGCCTTTTTAGGCAAATTCAGTTGGTTAGGTGCCTAAATAGATGAATATAGATAAAAAATTTGGTAAAATTTTAAATTATGACCTAATAAAAATCCTAAAATATTAAATTTTAATTATATAAGAGGGTTATACCTCAGTATTTTGTGTCAGAGGTCAGCCAGTCAAGAAAAATTAGGGTTTGGCAAAACAAGCAAATAAAGCCAAGGAGGGTGGAAAACTTGATTAAAAGATTTGGGAACCTTAAGAAACATTTTTTTAGGTGTATTAAAGTTAAATATGTGATATTAAGTTATAATTTAATCTCATATCTCTCAAAATGATCAAAACACTCCTGTACATAGTCCAACTAGACAAGCTCTAATTCAGACTAGTTGGTGAATGAGATGAAGAAAATGAAAAGGAGTGATATATAAGTTTTGTGGTGAATTTTTGAGATTAATTAAGGTGTGAATAATCATGATAAACCATACCATCCATGAAATATCAGTCCAAATATCCAAAACTAGTAGGGTGCATATTAAGCCCATTAGGCCTTGAAGGGACCTAGAGCCAATTGGGGGCCAAACCTCATTTATATATCTTAGTGAGCTATATAGATTATTTTAACATGTTAATGAGATGTATTTAGACATTTTTTATCTTTTTAATACATATAAACCTATATTAAATATAATTATATCCCAGAGATAGTCCAAACATGCAAGAATTATGAAAACAAGCTCGACAAGGTGTTTTCAAATGCTCATATCTTCTCCAAGGATTTACATGGAGGCCAAAAGAGTTTAGGGAGGTTATTAGGGGTATTTAACATTAGGTTTTAGGATTTTTTTGGTATTTCAAACATTTGGAATTTATGAACAAAGCTTAATAATGAAAACTACCTAAATCCCTTGCGAACACTAAGTCAAGACCTAATGAAGGAAATAAAGCTGGATAGTTGATCTAATGACACACTTCAGCCATGAAAGTGATTGGAGTTTGTATAATACTCTCCCAAGATACTCCCCATTAGGATGAGTTTTATGGAATTGTATGAATGGGGTATAAAATAGGGTATTTTTTTATTATTTTATGCATTATGCAAGTTAAAAGAGGTTTCAAGAGATGAAATAAAGTTTAGAGGGAAGATTATGAATTTTAATAATTCAATATGGACATATAATTATTTGAAAAAAAAATATAAGTTTTCAGAAAATAACTCTCATCTCAACTAGTCAAAATTGGCATAGTGAACACAATGGTGAGAAGGGTGAAAAATTTAAGTGTGATCCTTTTTAATGTATACCTGAGTAGTATAAGTAAATGGAGAGTCTATCAAAGTTTCATCCAATCCCTTCCATATATTTTAATGGAAAATTAAATCCAATTTTGAAGCCAAGTTTGAGGGGTGACTGAAAGAGGAGTATTTAGACTACAGGTAGTAATGACTTACTTCTAAAATATTCCAGATGAGTAAGAATACAACCAATGCATGGAGAGGCATGTATGAAAGCCTTAACTCTCATTAAAATCATCAGACATATCCCTAGTTAATTTTGGGACGTTCAAATATGTCCAAATCATGAAGGCATTTTTCTGAGCTAAGACAAGGAGTTTCATGCCACTTTTCATAAGTTTCATGACTTTTATGGACACTTGGAAATCATAAAACTGAATGGCTAGTTTAAAATATATTTCTCATGCATATGTAACCTCTTTTCTCATCTTGATAAGTGTCCAAGTGACCTTTGGACTTCCCTTGTCTCACCTCTCTCCCAAATGCTAAGAATATTAAATTTTTTGGCTCTTTTAAACAATGTTTATTAGTTAATGGTGAAACCCTAGAATTTTTTTTATTTGAAATGACTCTTAAATAAATAGAAAAGTGAATTTTCCTAATTACATGCTACATAATTGAGTTTTGTTACAATCTTGTTGATCTTGTCTAATAGAAGATGATCTTTTCTAGCATGTTATCCTTGATTGTTCACCAAGTGTGTAAGAGAGTAATTGTTATATGTCTTTTTTAGAGTTCTCTTTTAGTTTATAAGTGTTTTTAGACGTATTATATGATTAAATTCTCCAAATTATCATTCATCATCCCTCCTAAACATCAATATCCCTCTTAAACCTAACATATTAAACATTGATGTAGTAATCTACCTTGTGTTGTGAGTTTTGTGTGAAAGAAGCTTTGATTTACTCTAAGTAGTATATAAGTTTATTTGATAGGAGGAAATTCAATATTTATGCATCACATTTTAAATTTATAATTTTGTTTTCTTAACCCTTTTCATGCAAATTTGATAAGTGAAAGAGTGTTTCAAAGAGTGCATCAAGGGAACCATTCCTTATAATATTCATCTCACCAAATTGATCACCCATAGTAAGTGATATTTTTCCATTATGTAACTTGGATGAGGAGAGATGATACATCTCCTCAATGGGTGTAAATCCAAGTGATAACAATTTTTGGCACACCTGGTGGGACTCTAAGTCCTAGAAGATTGTCCAAGATTGGTGTTGGTCTTGGCATAATTATAGTCATAAGAAAATCTACATTTAGTACCTAGAAAATACATTAAGTTTTAAAATCTTTGGTTGTTGACAAATCCTTAATTTTCATGCCAAAGGTGACTACTAGGTTTTACTACTAAATTTATACCTTTAAGTTTATGCAATTGCCTTTGTATTCTATCAAAAGATTTTAGACTTGTGAATACTCATCTTTATTCAAGAGAGTTGGTGTTTAAAAAGTCCAAGTTTATACTTAGTTCAACCCTTAATACTCATATTATACATTCCAATATGGCTAGAAGGTAACCTTTTGTAGCCTTCACCAGATCATCTCCTTTAAATCTTGCCCAATATGACCAAATTTTTGGAGTAACCCATAAGAGTGTTCCATATTTTAGTGGAGAAGGTCCTATTACTCCCATTAAAACACATCATAAACATAAAAAACTTATAAAATATCCATAATATCATTTAAGAGAATGTAGCCATCAGGTTATTAGCATTGTCTTTTAAAGGGAAAGCTTTAGATTGGTATAAGACTCTACCTAAAAATTCCATTGCTTCATGGGATAATCTAGGAGATTTATTTTCTAAGAGGTTTGAAGAGAAGAGTGATTATATATCACTAGCTAAGAAACTTACCACTATTAAGAGGTATCCTCAAGATTTTATGCAAGATTTTAACTCTAGATTTCAAAAGACATTGGATAGGATCCCAACCCTTGTGAGATATACTCTAAATTATACCTTCTTGTATTACCTAAAATAATTAAATAGTGATATAACCATGATTATCCAATACATGGGTGGGAATACACTATCTAGTGCCTATGAGATACATATTAATGCTAATAATTATCTTGTTCAAGTAGGGAAGATTTCTCCTAGACCACCAATGCCATTTTCCCCTAATTTATAGCCTCTTAGTCAAGTTGCATTACCTACCTCAACTCCTTTGACTAAAATTCAATAAATGTTTACCTTTGCCCCTACCAATGAGATTCATGAAGTCAAGAGTTTGATTCAAAGTTTTACTAATGAATTGTTTTCCCTCAAAAGGCAACAAGCTCAAATTTATAGACCTTATCAGCCCTATAATCAGTTTAGACAAGCAAGTAAGCCTCTTTTTCAAGGTAATGCTCAAGGACAAGCTTAAATCACTCAAGATAGACCTTACCAAAGTTAAAATCCCAATTATCCATTGTCTTCTAAATCTCTTTTTCCCACTCAAAAAAAAAATTGTTCAAGAATAACCATGCTATCCTTCCTATGACCAAAATCAAGACCAAGTTGCATATGCTAATGAAATGCCTAGTCAAGCCATGACAATGCAAGGTATTCAAGCACCTCAAGTTCCCAATTTTGAGATGAAAATGAAAAATGGAATGGAAAATGGACAAACACAATCTGATTATACTCTTATGAATCATTTGGAGGAAGAATTTTGTGCCATCAATCATTTGGGAAATTCAAGTAATGTGAATGCTAGTGTATCCTATAACACTAGTTATAAGAAGAGGGTTGTTGAAGAGACACAAAAAACTAATCAATTACCTATTTTTACTCCTAATTAATATAAAATTATGGGTGGGTCTAACTTATCCCATAATATGCAAGAAAATCAAAAAAGTTAGAATGAAAGGCCAACTCCTATACATCCACCTTCACATGCTACACTACAAGGTACTAGTGATTCCAAAGAGACTTTCAAGGTGAGAAATAATTTTATCAATATGTTAGATAAAATTAAGAAGTTATACATGAATATTCAAATGTGGGATTTTTTGACAATACTATGATAAAAATATATCATTCAAAAATAATTTTTTAGATTAGGTAAACAAGTTGGATTAGTTAGGACTGAAAATGTTATCTTGGTGAATGGAACTCAACCCATTAATGGACAAGTGAAGAAAAATGATAAGACTCATCATTTTTATCTATCCTTGATCATTTGTAATTTATTAGTTTAAAATTTTATCATATATAGTGGAAATAGTACTTCAATTATGCCTAAGTCAATAGAGGATAAACTAGGCCTCAAGTATGAACCAATAACTAAAAGAGTTCTATAATTAGATGGGTCACTATAAAACAATTTGGGAGTTGTTAAGGATTTAAATTTGATTTTATGTTATTGTCCTAATTTTTCCATTCTTCATGATGTCATTATTGTATATTTACCTACATACTTTTCTATTTGTTTGTCAAGAGAGTTTACATCCAAGATAGGTGGATACTTGATAGCTAATTGGTCGTATATGGTTTTTAGGAAAAATTATAGTACCAAGCTAAATATTGAATCAGATCCTATTCATCACAATAATTGATATCCCTACATGTCTAAGGCTACAAATTTCAATTATGCCATTATTGATGAAGAAGATCTTTACATGGACCAATCTCCAACTTCTCTTGAAGGAGTTTATGATTTGTATCTAGATGAATGGGGAGCTAAGCATTATGATCATGATCCTTAATAATTCATAGAGTAAGATGGTATTAGAGTGTATTTACTTAATAAGGAGGAATTTTTCATGCCAAATTTGATGAATCCAAATGAAAACATGGATGGTTTATGGTATCTATTATTGGATGGATCAAGAAGAAAGATTGGATTAGGTGGTGGAACAATGTTAGTTTCTCCATGTAAGGAAAGGTACTACTCTACTTTTATATTTCACTTCAATTATACTCGTAATGTGGTAGAATATGAGGCCCTCATTCATGGTATTGATTGGGATAGGAATAAAGGTGTGAAAGAGTTATAAGTGTATGGTGATACTGAGTTAGTGGTGAATCAAGTGTGAGGCAAAAATATTACTAAGAAATCTTTGCTTAATTCCTATAAGCATAGAGTGTGAGATCTTTTGGAATATTTCCAAGCCTTCAACATCTATTCTATCCCAAGAGAAGACAATAAACATGCTAATAGGTTGGCAACAATTGGATCTCAGTTTAATGTTCCAAAGGGGATAAGAGAAGATAATAACCAACCTCATCTCAAAGTGATTGTAAGGTCATATATACCTGATAATGTCACTAATTATAAAGTTTTTGATAATGACCATAAAATATATATTTTTATACAAAATTATTCTTAGTTTTCTTCAAAGAATTAGTCCAAACTATAGCATCAACATGGAGGGAAAATTGTACAATTGAAGACAAATAAGCTCCCTAAAGTCATAGTCACATTTGAGAGTATCTTAAATGATGATGACAAATTGAAAAAAATAAAAGGTAAGCATGTATACTAAGTAATAAAACTATGAGAGTGTACAAATATTGAAGGATAATTTGTTTTCTCTTGGGAAGGTATGCACTAGAGAAGAAAAATATGCTTTCATTAAATTATGCAAAGAATTTTCGAATGTATTTACATGGGAATATAGTGATTTAAAATGATTTGATCCAAACTTAGCTCAAAATAACATAGATTTAGATGATAATGCTAAGATTATTAAGAAAAATTTAAGGTAAATTAATCCTAAGATTGAGCCTCTCATGAGAAAGGAGCTTATAAAGTTTATTGAGTCTAAGATCATTTTTCCTATTAAGCATTCATCTTGGTTGGCAAACTTAGTCCCAATAAGGAAGAAGAATGGGGAAATCAGGTTATGTGTTGAATTTAGAGATTTAAATATAGTTTATTTGAAGGACCATTGTCATTTTCCTTCCATGGAGCATATTTTTCAA